>LQNS02278080.1:7259520-7274509 GCA_001587735.2 Parhyale hawaiensis
ACCTAACCTTCTGAGCGGGAGATCATTGAAGGGGCTCTCTAGTAGGGTTGGTGGTCGGCGACGGTGGCGGCCTAAGCAAGGATCAGAGCGTTTATCTGTCGGGAAACGTACGAGGAGAATCCCATGGAGTAGTTAGTCGTTAGGTGTAAAGTTCACACTTACACCTAACCGCCCCAGATGACACTTTACGTCATTTTTAGTCAGATTCAGTTACGTTTAAAGCCCCATCTAGATATATTTAATATCTTGTTATCACCCCCAAACAAAATGAGGGCGATGATATATAATGTTTTCGTTGAAGATGTAAGTTTGTATATTTGTATTTGTATCCACCCAAAAAGAGTTAGAAGGAATTGAGCGATGTTCTTAATTTTTTGCTTGGAGTCTGTTGGGTTGACTGACCTTGATGTGACCAATGCCAAAAAAAAGTAGAATTAGCTGGTCATCAAAAGTAACGGTAATGAATTTTGTTGTTTGTCCATTCAAAAAGAGGCAGAAGGAGTTTGAGTCTTACTAACAAGTTTTTTGGGTCGTCAGGTGGGTTGATTGAGATATGAAAATTGCCAAAAATTTAGAGTTAACTGCCCATAAAAAATGATATCGTTAAAATTTGTCTCTCCACCCAAAAAGAAGGAGTTGAGTAATGTTCAATAATTTTTTGCAGGGAGTTGGTGGGTTGAGCTAGGTGTGAAAAATGATAAATCTTTTGAGTTAGCTGACTATCAAATATGACAGCGTTGATGGTCTTAAGCCCGCGGGCGTTCTAGTTCAGTCATCTTCTCTTTTTTGAGTTGCAGCCAGCGCTATATTTAGGGGGGCCCACCTAAGAATAAAATGAAAGTATCGGGTTGTTAAGACTGAAATGTCCGATTTTCTAATTCATTACGTTTTGAAAGGTTATAACTTTCAATCCTGCTTTTAGCTCGTAGAGTGCCGGGGCGTATGTTCCGGTGTCTCTTTGGGAATGGGCCTATTGGTGCGTCTACTGCCCCCTATCTAATCTAATCTAATAGTTCCATGTCCTGATTTCAGATCTTGGAGTCACTTCATTACTATAAACAATACAATTTATGCTGGCTCCTCATATCGTGATTTTGCTATTGCGACCTAAACCTGTGAAATGCTCGGGCAAATCAACTCTGCGTATTGTTCATGAATGTGAGGTACGCGTCGTGGCAGAAATGTATCACAGACAGCTCGAAACCTCAGTGAGGTGTTTGCCGAGGATGTGGACATCATGTGGTGCATGAAACAATGCACTATGATGGTTTGAAAAGTCCGGTCCGGTGCTTTTACTTTTGAAATCAGTCCCGTGGTAGACCTCAAACCAAAATGAATCATGATGAACTGAAAGCTCTAGTAAAGGCGGATACATTGCAAACAACACGCGAGTTAATGGTAAAAAATCTGCTGATAATTTAGGCGCGGTCTCTGATTCAAGGGCGCTGTTTGTGTTGGAGAGATAAAATAAACATTCACCCCTAAATCAGACGTTTTTTTCTTAATGACCTGGTAATTGTCAGTTCAGGCATTTTCTGCTTCGTTGTTTTAACCCGTGACTTTAGTGACAGTTTAATCCTACTTCCATAGGCCACAACAGCAGGCATCCACTCAACACTTTCGCAGTGTCTGGAAATAATGAACCAGAGGGAAGACGCTTACAAGCGGCGCCTTGAGAAGGAAGTAGAGCGACGTAAGCGGGCAGAGCAGAAGTTGCTGCAGCTGAAGGCGCAAATGGAGGAGAGTGGTGGCGCTGCTGGAGGTGGAGGAGCTGGTGTTATGGACATAGGCAGTGAGCCCAGGACTGGTGTGAGTGCAGCAGATCCTGGTGCTGCACGGGTGTTACCCAGTGGTAGCCACGACACTGAGGTGAGGCTGCTGTGTTGTGTGTAGCCGACGATCCTTGCGTTCCCTAGGTATCATCAACTAGTGAATTGTACAATCCATGCTCTGTTCACTAGAGTATTTTAATACTGGATATCTTAAGTATTAATAGGAGTTTTGCTCGATTTTAAATATCCGCGTTTTCTGTTGACAGGAAGAAGCTCAGTCAGGACCGGGTGAAGCTGAATTTTATGATGCTGTGGAGTCGACGAATGACCGATTGGATGAAAATAAATTAGCACAAGTCAAGAATGCTTCACCAGCCGTGCCTCCTGCTGTTAAGCATCCTATGTGGCCTCAAGTAAGTCCTGCTCGCTCCTCTCTGCTACATCACTATCCGCTACAGTGGATTTGTAATGTTAGTGTTTAGTTAAAGGGTAGAAGTAATTGAAATTAAGACCACTTCTTCCATAGTGTGTCACCGCCGAGTGAACAGCTTGCATCGAAAGTGCCAGTGTTGCAACAAATGAAACGCTACGCATTAGGCCTCTAGAACTGCCCAAATTTTTGTTGATGAAATTGTTGGCATGAGGATTGTCACAGTAGGTATCTGGTCCGATCTGTTACATGTTCGAACTGCTGAAAATTGTGCGTAGTCCAGTAAGAATTTCTGCCCATCAATTGTGAGCGTTGGACATTGAGGGCTGTGGCATGGCTCGTTTGATGCACGGAACTGTGTATGGTAATTTCGCCTCCAAACCTTGTCGAAATTACTCCCAGTTACTCTGTCTCGCCTAAACTGCCTCTTATATAAATGATGCCATGAATTAAAATCCTTATGGAGAACTCTTAACTCTAAAAGTATGCAGCATTAGCTATAAGAAGTACAAAAATGTATTTTTCATAGTGTTGATCATTGATCACATATATCTAGCTCTTACTTGATGACATTGCAATCCAAGGATGATGATACGGACCAGGTTATCGCCCGGAAGGGATTCAAGCTGTTGTACAGTCCAATGCAACCGCCGATAACGCGGGGTGGCCCAGCGTCGTAACATCAGTGGTACTAGCTGCTGTTTATCGTGTCCTTTTTTCCTCAAAATAGAGCCAAAATGATCAGTTTTGTTTAAAGTGTGTGGTAACGGTAGACACTCATTTTCTAGCATTTGCTCAGGTTTAAAACTGAAGCTTGCTGTTTAAGGAGCTCTGAGCCTCTTATTAAAAGTACTCCTGCCATTCCTTACCTTTAAGCAATAGATTCCACTTTTCACAATTTTGGACCCTTATTTTCGTTTTCTCGTAAAACGTTCGTCAATATTTAAATAAGGATTTTGAATTTTGATGCCTACCGTGACACGAGTATATATTTAATTTTAAAATATATTAAACTAGACCGCCTCGTGGCGTTAGACCATCACCCGCGAGAAACGAAAACTTGAAACTATTCAATATAATAATGACAACTCGAAAAAAATGGAGCGCTTCGGGGCGTAAGACAATCTGCAGCGGTGGAAGCAAATTCAGCGCCGTCATTTTTCATGGCCAGCTAGGCCTCGTTTTCAGGCATGAGTCACATCAAGGTCAACCCACCAAACTCTAAAAAATTATGAACATTGCTCAACTCCTTCAGCCAATTAGTGGGTGGACAGACATATATATATATAGCTACTTACATCTTCAACGAAAACAGTATCACCTCTCTCACTTCTTTCGCGGATGATAATCAGGAGAGATAGTTGCGTGCAGACCACGGCGACGTAATGGCAAGCAGACAGTGTGACTGGTGCGTGATATGTTACCTTGTAGACTTGCCTACTGCTATGTTCAATTCTGAAATGAAAATACCTATACAATTATGAAATAATTGGAATTATTCTGTTCTAGTGCTGCAAAATATGCTTCGCTACACTCTGTTTTTGTTCGGATAGCATTCTCTCAAAACGCCTAAAAATGGCTGGACTATAACTTTAGTTGTCATAAAGTAACTTTATTTTAACAAAATGGTAATTTGAAAGTTTGAGAAAATTTTGTAGCGTTCCTTCATCATCCTATCCACCATGATCGAGAGACTTTATGATCTGATCCTTGCATAGATATTAATGCCCTCAACACGAATTTCTAGGTTACGTTCGTCACAAATTATTAGTTTCCCTTTCTGAAGTACTGCAGTGTTGAATTCAACGTTATATCTTTACCGCTGCGCAATGAAACTACTCACAGTTCTCCAGTAATTTATAACAGTGATCTTAAGCAAATTTGTTGACATGTTTTTTGCTCATTTGATATAATTACCTATAATGTTTACCTGCAAATATAATCTTAGTTGAATAAAATAATTACTTAGTCTAACCTTACGTCGCCTATTCATAGGTATTGTGACATAACGGTTGCTAATTCCTAGCGTAACATTTTTTTCCATTCTCCGACAAACACTTGGCTGCCTTTTGTATGGTAACACCTGTGGTTAAGCTTGCATAACACAGTAATTTTGTATTGAAGAATTGACAGTTGCATGCATTGAAATGAACTTGAAAGTGCGACACGAGCATGAACAACGAAAGTTACATCGCCATGAATTTTTAGGGAACGAAAACATTCTGGCTAAAAACAGCTAATGAATGATTAGGCCTCTGTTACTAATGCTGACCCTATCAAAACGCTTCACTGAGTTTTTATAATGCATTTCTGAACTTTGTTTATCTTTCACTATGCATTAACTTACCCACGAGTGTTGGGCCACGTTACGCCACAGGTACATCGTACGTCTGGCGTATTCGGTAGTGATTTGTAGCAATGCCTCACCCTGACTATGAGTAAGTTGGCATAGATTATGCTTGCAAGCTAAATTAACTGAGTGATTGTGCAATACAAATCGGTAACACCGCCGGTAAACGCATTTTTCTGTAATGCATAAGCTTTTGTAAATGAGCACAGCCTATAGAAGCTAACAAAGTGATGCATGTTACAGATCAGCAAAACCGTCGAGGAGTATATCAGCTGGTCGATGGAATCTGTGACCGTTGATCCAAGTGACCCCGCTGCCTGGCTGCTGTTCCATGAAGAAGAAAATTTGAAACTATACAGAAAAGAAGTTCTGTTGGACGGGCTACCTGTTGATCCGTGTAAAGGCATATATTCAGTGAATGGAGTGACTGCTCACGAGATAGCTCATCATATTTGGTCGCCTGAAGTGCGTTATGAAGTTGACGGTGAGTTTGGCTTCACGCTCATATTTGGTCATGTGACGTGTACTGTTAAGTGATGTCGAGTTTCTGAGCTACTGGCAGTGCTTGACAAGTTTCTTGTAGCTTCGTCTGTGGAAGCAGAATCGAACTGTCACGCTACCTTCAATTTTGGTATATATTTTCTGATCTTGGGGAAATTTTCAGTTACAAGAATTGATTTGTTTGATAGGCACGTATTCGCTAAACGTTGGTTATCATCGATGTATAATTGAGTAGCGGCACGTGTATACGCACAACAGAACTGCAGAACCCCAGTTTTTCTGCTCATGCCTTATATAGCCATCAGTGTCGTGATTTTTTCTGTGTACTGGTAGGTATATTACTTGTAGAATTTTTATGTTTCAATAATAGTTTCATGATTGTAGCCGTCCCCTCCCTAGTACATAACGAAGTTACAGAAATTCATGTCTGCAGCCCTGCACACCGCTAGCTTTAGCTAAGGGCTACGACTCCCATTACTGTCACTAGTTAACTTACGCGTTGCTACATATGTTTATAAAACGCCTGAGAGGTAAGCTTGCCCATATTATGTTAAGGTAAGTTACGCCCTGGAGCTCTGTGTAGGTTGCCGAGGTCACCTCCTACGCAAAACTTGATTAGCGGATGTGCCGCTTGCATGTCGTCCCGGTGCATAGTAAATTTGGTAGCATACATAGATACGGTACCATGAGTGAGGTGCGAGCTCCGCGTGCGCTAGTTACATAGTGCCGGCCGTTGTTTACTGTGGCCGGAGCATTAGCATTAGTTAATTCTTCGGTGTCTCTTATCTTCCATGCCCGGTTTGCTTCTTCCATGTCCCTACTACTGATGTCTTGTTCTGTTCTGCTCCCACTTCCAGACTTACTGTACTCGTACCCATTGATTCAGTGTCGGAGTACATTTTTGTCTGGGTTCCGTGTGACGATGAACAAATTACATGTCCCTTCTTGTGCCTCTCTTGAAACGTACCATCAAATCTCTGTTTGCAGAAACTGTCGAGCAGCTCAATGTTATTGAGTTCATCGACAAGAACACCGTGGTGTTTCTGCAGGTACATAAGAGCTTTTGGCCCATAGCCAAGCGAGATAATCTCTTCTGGTCCCACATACGCCGCCTTGATCTCGACCACCCTGAGCTACAGAAAGTCGAATCTCGTCCTCATGACGCTTGGATTGTTTGCAATAAGACCACCACCCATCCCGATGGTCCGGTGAGTATATGGTGCTTTATAAAATTGTTTAAATTTTTATTGATGAAAGCATTGTAGGATTTGGGGACGATTAATTTATTGGCGGTTTTTATTAGAGCCTATCACTGGGAGTTCCTAAATGGTTCGTCTGGATATCTTCATTCTTGAAGATTTACGCCGAATGGCCACATTACGAAGTTCGCGAACCCTCACTATTAGTTTATCTTGTCTGGTGTCGAAGTCACGATACTTCCATTCGCAGAAAGCTCCAAAAGAGTAATCAGTGCATGGAAACACCATGCCGGGAATAAGGGGAAGAGTAGCTGGAAAAATTAATGTGAGTACGTAGAACGTGGGGAGTGAAGTGGCCTAAATAAGGCCAGGGCCTCACCAGTGCTGCAAACAATCCAACAAGAATTTCGCCCACGGCGTGTAGCACAGGCCGATAGCAAATATTGCTGCTATCACACAAAATATGTAGGTAGTAAAATAATAAATAGAAGTCGACTAATATAAAATTTTAACGTTTCGGGGTGAAAGATCCCATCTTAAAAAAAGGAAAACTAAGCTACAACGTATAAATAAAAATATCTTATTTTCTAATCGATAAGGGGAGCGTGGATGTTGTTGGGGGAAGTCGAAAACGTAATTTGAGCTGTGTTCAGGAGGTGGATGTCAGCTCTTGTACAGTCGGCAGATTTCAGGCTAAGTATTGACTGTATAGAGCCGTACCGCCGAGGTCATAATGTTGAGGCTAGGTTTGGTTCTATGGATATGGAGGGACTCAATTGTTGTGAGCTCAATGGGATTGGAAGAGTCTTATGATGGAACAATCATTCTTGCTGATGGGATGGTTGTTTTGCCTACATGCTGAGCAAAACAACCATCCCATCAGCACATAGGCAACTCCAAGTGTTAGCTATTTCTTATTCGAGCGTCTCATGAGACGAGACCAGTTGCAATTGTTCAATTCATAGGGTGCCTATCCTCCTTCCACAGTTTTTGTTAGCTAATTAAAAAATTGGAAGAAACTTTTAATCCCGGTAAACAATGGAAAATGTAGATTAAAGGATTCTAGAATTTGAGCATCCTTGAAAACTACTAAACTGCTCTTTTAAAATTTCTTCCTATGTTATGCTGCAAGAGATTCGTAATTATTGAAATTTATATATTGGACAGCTTGAATATTTAAAAAGAAATGAATTTTCCATCGAATATATGCAGTGGCTTATTATGCACGAGTGATTGTGAAAAATATAGCGCTGTTTCCGCATGATGTTAAACTTAAAAGTTTGGATCCACTTGATTGCCGACGATTTCTTACCTTGCTTTCATATCATGAAGAGATATACAGTACATTTTGAACCAACTGCATGTAATGATTTAACTAAATGTACGTTGCAACTTCTGGATAACGTCTAGTCACAAGTTTATGAATGTAGCTTTTTCAAGTCAGAGAGTGAGCAGGTCGCATGTTGCCGTCTCAGCGGGCACAGGGGGGGGGGGGCAAATTATAGATGCATGTACTGTTCCCTTTTGTTAC
The DNA here is from genome assembly GCA_001587735.2 of Parhyale hawaiensis. Lineage (NCBI taxonomy): Eukaryota > Metazoa > Arthropoda > Malacostraca > Amphipoda > Hyalidae > Parhyale > Parhyale hawaiensis. The sequence goes on from LQNS02278080.1 coordinate 7,267,304, forward strand.
TTTTTATGTAGTTCATCCATAGTAGAGACAGCTACTCAGTCGTATGTTACTTATATCACGCAGCAAATGTGTTGCGCTGCCTGTCACTTGCTGCCTTGGTGTGGTAAAGTGGCTTTAGCCCTAGAAGGACCTCCCGACGACCTACCTGAGGCTAAGATACCCGGAGCAAGACATTATTTCTTAAAAGCCTCGCCGTCGCGGCCCATAGAGAGAACTGCAAGCACTGACTACTTGACCTGCTGCCAATTGTATGCTTGGCACCCATTAAAGGAATACCATAAAAATAGACTGCTGCTCCAAACAGTGGCAGTTTCACGTACTCTTTGCTTTCGTTTGGTTTCGTGCTTGCAACTGTGTGTTGACAGCTCTGCATTTAGATGCAACTGTGGAGCTTATTGCGATATTTTATTCTCTGCAGTTGAACACGAACTTCGTGCATCAGTTGTGCGACAAGTGCTTCTCATACACCATTTGTGTTGCTGTGATCCAGGAGGCTTTGGATAAATGGTTTGACCATGTATGTCACTCTCTCGGCAACACTCACGGGCCTGATGTAGTGGAGTTGACCCTTGTAACTTGCATCGTATATCTATCGCTACTCGATATCTACCTGGCGTATATGGATGAAACTACAAAAGACTGTAATAAACATTCCTGAGGGTGCAGACCCAAGAATTGCAACATATTCATCGTTGGATGTTAATTTTAGATTTCCAACTGAAACTTGGCTAACATGCCCCATTTTTATACTCGTAGTTGATATCCTGATATGAGTAGCCTTGTACGAAGCGTCGATAAATGATCCCTGTGGGCGTTTTGGAGGAATAGCACCATGGAATGTAAGAAATAACATGTGAATACTGGAAAGCGAAATGTGTTAGACTAAAACTAACTTAAGCTTTGAAATTACCGAGAAGAACTTCTGCAGGCACTATTGCATTCCTGCCTCAAGAACGGTTGTTAACCAGTGTTACTGCTGACCTAATCCTTGCCTCTGCAGCTGGATCCGAACTGCATTCGAGTGGACGCCCGTGCCTGCTTCCTGTGTCTGACGTACATCGTGCCGCCCCTGGCTGAGGGCGAGACCATTGACACCATCTCCAGAGATCGCCTTTCTGTCAGGGTGACTTACACTGGTGCTTGTAAGTTTTGTTTGTTTTCTTGTTTTTTTTTTGTGTGTGTGTCTTTTATGTAATAACCTGTGTTTTTGTTCTATGCACTTGGGATTTCCTCAAATGTTGGTTTTCAGTTTCTAAGACCGCTTATTTGAATAAACGTGGCTTTTACTACCTTTAAATTCGAAGATAGGCGCGACTGTAGCAAAGTTACACACTAAGAAATAGTGGCGCACGTGTTTCGTCATTGATTGAGGGCGGCATATACATAGCAAGGCGTTGTCTATTGCCCCACTTCTGTGCCCATATCTATGTATAGATCCACTGTGGGAACACCCTCGTAAATTGGTTCAACATCCCGATCAATGTACTACGTGTCCCTTTCTACCTATTTTTTTATTACAGTGGACACTATTGGTACTGAAAGACTAAACCTTGGAATTTAGTAATTATAGCTATTGTATAGCTACCAATTGTAAAGCGGAATTTTATTTGATAATTGAATCCTAACCTCTAATCATGTCCTTGGAGTTGACATATTCATTATTTTTAGGCACCTTTTGTATACAGTTGCTGATTCTTTTCTGTTTACTTTGTAATAATCATCTACATGATTCTGAGAACTTTTGCACCTTTGTTTATTTCCGTTACTATTTGACGAGCAGGCTGTCCCGCCTGTTGTATATGGTACTAACGCGTGCTACGCAGGAAGATTAAGAACTGAACATCAGTATCATGGCTGTGCGCATTTTGGGGCGTAATGAAGGGATGGGGAGAGGATTGAGACCTTTGAATACGGGTACAATTTGAAAGTTAGCTTGATTGAGAGCGGTAATAACATAATATTTTATCCACGAAGTTGAAGTGGTTTTCATGGGAGCTGCCACGCATATCCTAGCGGCCTTGTAGTAGTTGTTGTATCCCCTTCCATCTTTGGTCCGGTGGGGAAACAACTAAATAAACTCCATCTTTGATTAATAGTTTAATACATTCTACCCTGCATTTTAGCCCTACCGTGGTTAACCCGACCAACTACATATGTAAGTCCTCTTTTCGGAGAGCTGCTGCAGTCGCAGCACACTTGTGACGACCGTGCACTTCTCTGGTAGGCCTACTACAGGAATTAGCCTTTATTGGTCGCTCTTCTCTTTGTTTTAATATCCACGTTGCTTATACTTTTCGTTCAGACTCGTAGTGATTATCAGGATCCTGTTCGCTCGCATCCTCATTCGTTCCCACTTGCCATTCCCACACGCTGTATGCCTCTCTTCTTAGGTTGTCCATTCATCATAAAATATTCTGTGTCCCTTTATTATATTGCCAGACCGTTGCGGTAGCTATGGAAACTGAAACCAACCAACATTTGTACTTCCTGTAACACTAAATGATTTTGTTGTTGCACCGGTTGCTGCCAAATATCCTGCTTCTGGGGCCTGCTGCAGTGTTACCACAGGTTACGTGTGCTTGCAGATATTTTGAATGGAGGCTACTTGCTTGCGTTTAGTTATCCCAACTGCACTGTGTGTCGTAACGGCAAATACTTAAGGGTTGCTATAAGACCAAATATAGGTACACGTTCTATAGGTCTACTTTATTTTATTACCGGTAGTGTAGTAATTTAGAAGTAGTCTAAATATATAGAGATAACACATCATTAATAATCAGCAATTTTATGAATAAAGGCCCTATTACACGGTCAGGCAAAGTTTGGCGGACAGCGGGCACAATCTCCGGGAAAATGCCCGCCGGACATACGTAGGTAGAGGCGCTATTACCAAGATGTAGAGTTCTTTAGAGTCATGTAGTTCGGGCAGTTCTAAGTTACGCACTTATCATTTGAATATGATTACATAACGAAGAAAATCTGCAAGTCTTGGAGTGTGATGGTTACTATATAGAACTTCTTTACAAGTTAAAAAGGTTTCAACAGAAATAAGTTGGATGTTGGCCTGATAATGCCCGCTGTTCAGGAGACAAAGTTCACGCAGTGAACAAACCTCTGGCAGCAGCGAATGTCTGCCGGGCAGCGGGCAAAATGTGCTGCCCAGCGGGCAAAGCCTCGTTTGCCGGGCAATGTTCGCCCGTGTAGTAGGAGCTTCAAGATATAGATCGCTGAACCACGCTCAATGAGCCGAAGTTGTTTGCAAGTCTTATTCGCACTGCGAAACTTTGTCAAGTCAACAATTCTCTACGCTTAAGGAGCGTTTGTTTGCCAGTGTTAATGGTGATGCTAAACAATGTTAACCTATTTTTCCGTTACTTGTTAAACAGCAGAGACGCACCCGTATCTTTCCGTGACGCCTGACGATTGAGTTGCACGTTGACGAGTAATTTGTTAAATCGATATTTTTGTGCTTTTCGTGAATCCTACATTATGCCAAGTGCTTGTTAACATTCTACTGTCCACATTAAACAAACTATAAAAATTCTAAGATTGTACAATGCCAAGATGTGACTGCACTGTCCTTATTGGCGTTAAAGTGCTGTAGCTAGAGGTATCTTGAAGGATTACATCTTTTTAAACTTAAGGAAAAGCTGGCACTCGGTTATGTACTGCTATACCCATTTTACTCAGGATATTCCATTCATGGTACGAGGCTTCCTTTTCGTATTGGATCTAATAGAATATTCTGTTAAAGATTATGAGCTCTTAGTCATAGACCGCAACAGTACTTGACTCTTAAGTCTGACGCTGGCGACTAAAAGTCGGCAACTGAAAATGGGATTTTCTCAAGAGCTATTAGGGAAATAATTATGAAATTAAGAGCATTACAACTTTTCCTCCATCTAATACTGAAGAAAAAAAATTCCAATGTACCCAACATTTTTCTTGCGGAGAAGGTATCTTACATACAACGGGGACGCACTTTATATGGGCGCTTGCCTTCATGACCGTATCTGAACATGTTCATAAAAGCTCTTGAGAAAATCCCATTTTCCTATTTTGGCCACCAGCGTCAGAGGCCACTTGGACCCCTAAGAGTCAAGTACTGTTGCGGTGTATGAGTTCGGTTGTGGAGGTTCGCCCATCCTATGCTACGGGGAGCAGCGACCCCAGGGGGGTTTGTGTTGGTTACCTAAGCTATTACATGGCTAGGAATTCGGGACATCTGTTTTTTGTGCTTAATTTACTTCCTTCCGATTTCATACTCGAACTGATATTACATTCTTCTGTTCTTCCTCTTCTTTCCCAACTTGCTGTTCCCATGCTCGTTGATCTTGTGTGTGAGCACCTTCCCCGTTTATATTGACATGCCTTATGTCCCTGGTTTCGTCCTTTGTTAAATCACCCCAGTTGTGGAGACGGAGGCTTAAACTATTCAATAATCTAATCTACTGTCGTGCAAAGAAAAATTATAATGAATAGCATTAAAGTATTTTGTACACGAAATAATACAAACATATTTTTAATGAAAGTTAGCGCTCACTCTCATCAGTCAAGCGAACGATATGCTGCGGTTTCTTTATTCTAGATCGGTGAGTTTCTTGCTGATTAAATTGAACCTGCTTGACGATTACAGTGGGAGCCTGAGAGGTAATGCATGCGATGCTCCTCTGCCTCACTTGGCTTGCAGTGCTGCGTGCCGCTTGTCCATTATAGAATATTGATATATTTCTAATAGACGGTGAAGGCACTACTAACCCAACCCACCACTACTATTAATTTTTATATTAATAACGTGATTCGTGAATAGATAGATTATCCGTTTTGTTACCGATATTTTACGTCAAAATTCAAAATATTGGAAGAGTTATTTGCAATCAAATTTTGTCTGACCTTTATGGTACAAACCCAAGGATGATGAGCCTACACAAGATCAACCCTCGGGGCGGAGCCAAGCTGCGGTGCACCATCGGTAATGAAGCGTATAATGTCTCAAAATTCAAATAGGGTAATACACAGCTATTTTACATTGTTTCTCCACCATTTCATTTGGGCCTCCAGAGTGTCCTACGTGTCTTACAATCTTAATAGTTGCACAAAAATACGTATCGAAGCATCTACGAACTTGTTTAGCTTTCTGAAGAAAAACATTTGGAACAACGTTGGTCAAAAGGCTGTTAAAACAGCACATGAATATGAACCTGCAAATGACCGCATGTGTCAGAAGCACTTTTAGAGTTAAGTTTATCGTCTTTAAAATGCAACCAATCAAGTGAGTTTTATCGAGAGTAATATGGCATTCTGAAGATGGAATCATACATCGATATTATCTGTCTATCTATATTATACTAAAAGTCTGTGAACCGGTTTTGCTTGTTTATTTGTGTCTTGTTTGACACATCTTCTTCACTTTTACGTGAGAAGAAATTCGAGGTATGGGTGGTGGTCAGTCGCATTCTTTCCATGGATTATCTCTTTAATCCAATTTTATCTGTGATACGGAAGTTAAACTGAGCTGGGCCTCAAGAACGGGCATGATCAATTTATCGGTTCCACGGGCAATACAACTGAAATACGTAACATATAATAATTTTACTTTGCCTTCAACCTTGGTGTTGAATATTCGTTAGAGAAGCAAAGAATCTGTTGATAATGAACCGAACGGGCCGCTCTTTGACGGGCAGGAGACGACCGCGAAATAGCGGGTGGGCTATGACCAGCTAAATAACACCTTTTTTTGCAATGACGACCCAACTGGTCACGGGCCGTCTAGTATTATACTAAAACTCCGTGAATCTTGTTTACTAGTGGACCCGTGCGTGAAAAATTCACGCAATAATCTATACGTTTGCCAAATGCCTCTAGGCCGGTGCGGAATCTCCTCTTCTCTTATTTGCTTCCTAATTTTCTTCATTGATCCTTTGTCGTGCTGTCGTCCTTAGTTCTTCTATATTGACAGGTAGAAGTAACATCTTGAGTAAAACACTCCAACAAACTTAAACAAATTGGTAGCTTATATACAATGTGTTCGCTCCGTAGCAATAATACCGTTGATACCGTCTTTCCACCTCAAATATCTGTTTCATTTGAGGTGCTCAAATTTTGACCTTTGAAGAGAAAATGGCTTCGTTTGAGAAAAACAGTAAGCCAGAAGAAATAATTGTCTACTGCCCGTGAAAAATTATGCTTCGTCGGTTTCGTTGACAATTGCATCAAAGTGGGAAGAATAGCTCATGCAACGAAATCATCTGTGGGAAGAAACTACGAATCAAGAAGCATGAGAGTGCCAACGGAAGCTTCAGATATCATCAGTGCTACGATTTCAACTTTGGCAATGTAAGATGTGCATTCAGACATAAGGTCGCCCTATACTTTGCCGTAGATTCGATGTATGGAGAAGCTAATACTCGTACAAATCAGACTAACCCTGCGATGTCTTCATTGTTGAAGTTCCAACTGTCCCTGCTTAAGATACGTTTGCCATCTTCTGCAACCAGTCCTATTTTCTGCCTATCACTTTCAATGGAGCTTGAGAGGACGACCAGAGCCTCCAACCTGGGCTAAATTCCGCCTATCTATTTCTTTAAGAGCGTTACACCAAACATATAAATATATATATATATATATATAAATTTCTTCAACTGCTTCTAATCGATATCTACATTTGTGTCATTTCAAGAAAATAATATACTGTATATATATAGGTAATATATATAAACACACGACCTTCATTCTTAGTATTAGATTTATTTGTGCCGTGTTTGTTTGCACACATTTTCTTTACTTTTAGAAGGGAAGAAATTCGAAGTGTTAGGGGTCGCAGTGGCATTTTGTCCATGGATAAGCTCTTTAATTCCATTGTATCTGTGATACGGAAGTTAAACTGAGCTGGGCCTCAAGAACGAGCATGATCAATTGCACGGGCAATACAACTGAAATACGTTAACATGTAATAATTTGAGTTTGCTTACAACCTAGGTGTTGAATAGTCGTTAGAAAAGCAAAGAATCTGTTGATAGTGAAGCGAACGGGCCGCTCATCGACGGGCAAAAGAGGACGGTCCATTAGCGGGTTGTCTATGCCCAGCTAAATAATACCTGCTTTTTTCTCACCTCTCGCTCACTTGACACCGTATAGGACTTAGCCCAGGGGATCATACTGCCTTTAACTCTTGATACCTGCTTCACAAGTGTAAATCGTTACAGT
>LQNS02278080.1:7298510-7313708 GCA_001587735.2 Parhyale hawaiensis
AATGTGAGTACGTCGAACGTGGGGAGTGAAGTGGCCTAAATAAGGCCAGGGCCTCACCAGTGCTGCAAACAATCCAACAAGAATTTCGCCCACGGCGTGTAGCACAGGCCGATAGCAAATATTGCTGCTACCACACAAAATATGTAGGTAGTAAAATAATAAATAGAAGTCGACTAATATAAAATTTTAACGTTTCGGGGTGAAAAATCCCATCTTAAAAAAAAGGAAAACTAAGCTACAACGTATAAATAAAAATATCTTATTTTCTAATCGATAAGGGGAGCGTGGATGTTGTTGGGGGGAAGTCGAAAACGTAATTGGAGCTGTGTTCAGGAGGTGGATGTCAGCTCTTGTACAGTCGGCAGATTTCAAGCTAAGTATGGACAGTATAGAGCGGCACCGCCGAGGTCATAATGTTTAGGCTAGGTTTGGTTCTATGGATATGGAGGGACTCAAATGTTGTGAGCTCAATGGGATTGGAAGAGTCTTATGATGGAAAAATCATTCCTGCTGATGGGATGGTTGTTTTGCCTACATGCTGAGCAAAACAACCATCCCATCAGCACATAGGCAACTCCTAGTGTTAGCTATTTCTTATTCGAGCGTCTCATGAGACGAGACCAGTTGCAATTGTTTAATTCATAGGTTGCCTATCCTCCCTCCACAGTTTTTGTTAGCTAATTAAAAAAAATCGAAAGAAAATTTTAATCCCGGTAAACAATGGAAAATTTAGATTAAAGATTCAAGAATTTGAGCATCCTTGAAAACTACTAAGCTGCTCTTTTAAAATTTCTTCCTATGTTATGCTGCAAGAGATTCGTAATTATTGAAATTTATATATTGGGCTGCTTGAATATTTAAAAAGAAATGCATTTTCCATCGAATATATGCAGTGGCTTATTATGCACGCATGATGGTGAAAAATATAGCGCTGTTTCCGCATTATGTTCAACTTAAAAGTTTGGATCCACTTGATCGTCGACGTTTTCTTACCTTGCTTTCATGTCATGAAGAGCTATACAGTACATTTTGAACCAACTGCATGTAATGATTAAACTAAATGTACGTTGCAACTTCTGGATAACGTCTAGTCACAAGATTATGAATGAAGCTTTTTCAAGTCAGAGAGTGAGCAGGTCGCATGTTGCCGTCTCAGCGGGCACCGGGGGGAGGGGCGGAATTACAGATGCATGTATTGTTCCCTTTTGTTACTTTTTATGTAGTTCACCCATAGTAGAGACAGCTGCTGAGTCGTGTGTTACTTATATCACTCAGCAAATGTGTTGCGCTGCCTGTCACATGCTGCTTTGGTGTGGTACAGTGGCTTTAGCCCTAGAAGGACCTCCCGACGACCTATCTGAGGCTAAGATACCCGGAGCAAGACATTATTTCTTGAAAGCCTCGCCGCCGCGGCCCATAGAGAGAACTGCAAGCACTGACTACTTGACCTGCTGCCAGCTGTATGCTTGGCACCCATTAAAGGAATACCATAAAAATAGACTGCTGCTCCAAACAGCGGCAGTTTCACGTACTCTTTGCTTTCGTTTGGTTTCGTGCTTGCAACTGTGTATTGACAGCTTCTCTGCATGTAGATGCAATTGTGGAGCTTATTGGCGATATTGTATTCTCAGCAGTTGGACACGAACTTCGTGCATCAGTTGTGTGACAAGTGCTTCTCATACACCATTTGTGTTGCTGTGATGCACAAGGATTTGGATAAATGGTTTGACCATGTATGTCACTCTCTCGGTAACTGGTCACGGGCCTGATGTAGTGGAGTTGACACTTGTAACTTGTATCATATATCTATCGCTACTCGATATCTAACTGGCGTATACGGATGAAACTACACAAGACTGTAATAAACATTCCTGAAGGTGCAGACCCAAGAATTGGAGCATGTTCATCGTTGATGTTAATTTTAGATCTCCAACTGAAACTTGGCTAACAGGTCCCATTTTTTACTCGTACTTGATATCCTGATATGAGTAGCCTTCTACGAAGCGTCGACCAATGATCCCAGTGGGCGTTTTGGAGGAATAGCACCATGGAATGTAAGAAACAGCATTTGAATACTGGAAAGCGAAATGTGTTAGACTAAAACTAACTTCAGCTTTGAAATTACCGAGTAGAACTTCTGCGGGTACTATTGTATGTATTCCTGCCTCAAAAATGGTTGTTGACTAGTGTTACTGCTGACCTAACCCTTGCCTCTGCAGCTGGATCCGAACTGCATTCGAGTGGACGCCCGTGCCTGCTTCCTGTGCCTGACGTACATTGTGCCGCCCCTGGCTGAGGGCGAGACCATTGACACCATCTCCAGAGATCGCCTTTCTGTCAGGGTGACCTACACTGGTGCTTGTAAGTTTTGGTTTCTCTGTTTTTTTGTATGTCTTTTATGTAATAACCTGTGTTTTCGTGCTATGCACTTGGGATTTCTTCAAATGTTGGTTTGCATTTTCAGTTTCTAAGACCGCTTATTTGAATGAACGTGGCTTACTACCTTTAAATTCGAAGATAGGCGCGACTGTAGCAAATTTCAATATAGGAAATAATGGCGCACGTGTGTCATCATTGAGGGCGGAATTTGCATAGCAAGGAGTTTTCTATTGCCCCACTTCTGTGCCCATATCTATGTATAGATCCACTGTGGGAATACCCTCGTAAATTGGTTCAACATCCCGATCGATGTACTACGTGTCCCTTTCTACCTATTTTTGGATTACAGTGGACACTATTGGTACTGAAAGATTAAACCTTGACATTTAGTAATGATAGCTATTGTATAGCTACCAATTGTAAAGCGGAATTTTATTTGATAATTGAATCATACGTCTAATGTCCTTGGAGTTGACATATTCATTATTTTTAGCTACCTTATTGTATACGTACAGTTCTCTGATTCTTTTGTGTCTGCTTTGTAATAATCATCTACATGATTCTGAAAACTTTTGCACCCATGTTTTTCTCCGTTACTATCTGACGAGCAGGCTGTCCCGCCTGTTGTATGTGGTACTAACGCGTGCTACGCAGGAAGATTAAGAACTAAACTTCAGTGTCTTGGCTATGCGTATTTTGGGGCATAATGAAGGGATGGGGAGAGGGTTGAGACGTTTGAATATGGGTGCAATTTGAAAGATAGCTTGATTAAGAGCGGTATTGACATAATATTTTATCCACGAAGTTAAAGTGGTTTTCATGAGAGCTGCCTCGCATATCCTAGCGGCCTTGTAGTAGTTGTTGTATCCCCTTCCATGTTTGGTTCCGGTGGGGAAACAAATAACTAAATAAACTCAATCTTTGATTAATAGTTTAATATATTCTACTCTACGTTTTAGCCCTACCGTGGTGTAACCCGACAAACTACATATGTAAGTCCTCTTGTCGGAGAGCTGCTGCAGTCGCAGCACACTTGTTCCGACCATGCACTTCTCTGGTAGGGCTACTACAGGAATTAGTCTTTATTTGTCGCTATTTTCTTTGTTTTAATCTTCACGTTGCTTATACCTTTCGTTCAGACTCGTGGTGATTATCACGATCCTGTTCGCTCTCGTCCTCATTCGTTCCCACACGCTGTATGCCTCTCTTCTTAGGTTGTCCATTCATTATAAAATATTCTGTGTCCCTTTATTAAATTGCCAGACCGTTGCGGTAGCTATGGAAACTGAAACCATGCAAAATATGTACTTCTGGTAACACTAAATGATTTTGTTGTTGCACCGGTTGCTGCCAAATATCCTGCCTCTGGTGCCTGCTGCAGTGCTACCACAGGTTACGTGTGCCTGCAGATATTTTCAATGGAGGCTACTTGCTTGCGTTTAGTTATCCCAACTGCACTGTGTGTGTAACGGCACACCCTTTTAGGGTTGCTATAACACCAAATACAGGTACACGTCCTATAGGTTTACTTTATTTTATTGCTGGTAGTGTAGTAATTTGGAAGTAGTCTAAACATACAGTGATAACAATTTGTGAATAAAGGCCCTATTACACGGGCAGGCAAAGTTTAGCGGACAGCGGGCACAATCTCCGGGAAAATGCCAGCCAGACATACGTAGGTAGAGGCGCTATTGCCAAGATGTAAATTTTTTCAGGGTCATGTAGGTCGGGCAATTCTAAGTTACGCACTTTTCATTTGAATATGATTACAAAACGAAGAAAATCTGCAAGTCTTGGAGTGTGATGGTTACTAGAACTTCTTTACAACTTAGAAAGGTTTAAACACAAATAAGTTAAATGTTGGCCTGATAATGCCCGCTGTTCAGGAGAGAGTTCACGCAGTGCACAAACCTCTGGCAGCAGCGAATGTCTGCCGGGCAGCGGGCAAAATGTGCTGCCCAGCGGGCAAAGCCTCGTGTTTACCGAGCAATGTTCGCCCGTGTAGTAGGGGCTTCAAGATATAGACCGCTGAACCACGCTCATTGAACCGAAGTTGTTCGCAAGTCTTATTCGCACTGCGAAACTTTGTCAAGTCAACTATTCTCTACGCTTAAGGAGTGTTTGTTTGCCAGTGTTAATGGTGATGCTAAACAATGTTAACCTATTTTTCTCGTCACTGGTTGAACAGCAGAGACGCACCCGTATCTTTCTGTGACGCCTTACGAGAGAGTTGCACGTTGATAAGTAATTTGTTAAATCGATATTTTTCTGCTTTTTGCGAATCCTACATTATGCCAAGTGCTTGTTAACATTCTAATGTCCACATTAAACAAACTAAAAATTTTCTAATATTTATACCATGTCAAGATGTGACTGCACTGTCCTTATTGGCGATAAAGTGCTGTAGCTAAAGGTATCTTGAAGGATTACATTTTTTGAAACTTCAGGAAAAGCTGGTACACGGTTATGTAGTGCTATCCCCATTTTACTCAGGATATTCTCTTCATGGTACGAGGCTTACTTTTCGTATTGGAGCTAATAGAATATTCCGTTTAAGATTATGAGCTCATAGTCATAGACCGCAACAGTACTTGACTCTTAAGTATGACGCTGGCGACCAAAAGTCGGCAACGGAAAAATGGTATTTTCTCATGAGCTTTTAGGAAAATAATTATGAAATTAAGAGCATTACAACTTTTTCCCTGTCTAATACTGAAGAAAAAAATTCCAAGGTACCCAAAATTTTTCTTGCGGAAAAGGTATCTTGGATACGGCGGCGACGCACTTTATTTGGGCGCTTGCCTGCATGACCCTGTCTGGACATGTTCATAATAGCAATTGAGAAAATCCCATTTTTCCCATTTTGGCCACCAGCGTCAGAGGCCAGTTGTATCTAAGAGTCAAGTACTGTTGCGGTGTATGGATTAGGTTGAGGAGGTTCGCCCATCCTATGCTATGGGGAGCAGCGACCCCAGGGGTTTTGTGTTGGTTACCTAAGCTATTACATGGCTAGGAATTCGTGACATCTGTTTTTTTGTGCTTACTTTACTTCCTTCCGATTTCATACTCGTACTGATATTGCTTTCTTCTGTTCTTCCTCTTCTTTCCCAACTTGCTGTTCCCATGCTCGTTGATCTTGTGGGTGAGCACCTTCGTGGATGGCTTCCCCGTTTATATTGACATGCCTTATGTCCCTGGTTTCTTCCTCTGTTATATCACCTTAGTTGTGGAGACGGAGGCTTAAACTATTCAATAATCTAATCTGCTGTCATGCAAAGAAAAATGATAATGAATAGCGTAAAATTATCTTGTACACTAAATAATACAAACATGTTTTCAATGAAAGTTAGCGCTCACTCTCATCAGTCGAGCGAACGACATGCTGCGGTTTCTATATTCTAGGTCAGTGTGTTTCTTGCTGATTAAATTGAACCTCCTTGGCTATTACAGTGGGAGGTACATGCATGCGATGCTCTTCTGCCTCACTTGGCCCGCAGTCCTGCGTGCCCCGTGTCCGTTATAGAATATCGATATATTTCTAATAGACGGTGAATATATCAGTCTTAGAAGCGGCACGAGGCGGCGTGATGCCCGCGGCGATATGAACCCAACCCACCTCTACTATTAATTTTAAATTAATTAGGTCTGTAGGTGATCTGTTTTGTTACCGATATTTTACGTCAAAATTCAAAATATTGGGAGAGTTATTGCAATAAAATTTTGTCTGACATTTTATGGTACAAACCCAAGGATGATGAGCCTACACAAGGTTAACCCATGGGGCGGAGTCAAGCTGCTGTGCACCATAGGTAATGAGGCGTGTGAAGTCACAAATTTCAAGTACGGTAATACACAGCTATTCTACATTATGGAATACGGGGTAATATTTCCCAGCTGGTTCATAGCTATTTGACTTGCCGAAAACAATATGTATGCTTGGGTGGATTCGAATCGGATCAGCGCGAGATAGAGCTTGGAGTTCCTCAGGGCTCCGTACTTGGGCCGCTACTTTTTAACGTCTACATCAATGACATACGATGATGTTTTTTTTACTTCAATCAACTCAATAGTTTTATTACAAAATTAACAGAATGGCTTATTAAAAACAGACTGACGCCAAATGCGAATAAGACAAAGTTAATGTTGTTTACCTCACGGCCTTTACCTATTTTACCCGATATATTTTTAGTGGTAGCGTGCTGCAATGGGTCAATTCTTTCAAATATCTCGGCATTCACATAGATTCAAAGCTGACCTACTCGAACCATATTCATGACTTATGTAGTAAAGTCGCTAAAGCCAGAGGTGATATCCGTGCTGTAAATAGACAGCCGACTCGCCAGTCACGGTTAATGCTTTACTTTGCGTTGGTGTATCCCCATCTTATTTCAGGAATCGTGGTTTGGGGTGGGGCATCAGCACATGTACTTCGGCCTCTTGTTGTTGCTATAAATACCGTTCTTAGAGCTATGCTAAATGTAAAAAATGACCATAATAACGTACCAACAATGCGAGTTAACTCCATGTATTTTGAATTGCAACTGTTATAGTTACCTGATGTTTACAGATATTTTCTCCTGAAATTTTTATGAAGAGCCATATTTATTGATGTTGCCCTGTTTCAACGGCACTATAGAGCATTGGTTCCTACTCACTTATATAATACTCGTCACAATATGTTTAATTTACCTCAAGTAAGACTTGAGGTTCAGAAGCGCTTCACTATTTATCAGAGTGTAATGTGCTACAACCAACTACCTGAGGAGCTTAGGGAACCAATGTCGGATAAAACTTTTCAAACAAGACATAAGATGTTTGAGCTAGCTCAGTATATAGATCACGAATGAAATGCTTGAACCCTGTTGCTTGTTTTAAATGCGTTTGTAGAATATTAGCGATGTGTACATATGTTGATGTAGCCGAATATGACATACAATGTAATTGTGCCCCATAAGTAGATGCTTTTAGTAGAGCATGTACTCATTTGATGCCATTGTTTACTAGGTTTTTACTCCTAAAGAATGTAATGAGAGTACAATAAAGGTGTTCTCCACCATTTCATTTGGGTCTCCAGAGTGTCCTACAAGTCTTACAATCTTAATAGTTGCGCAAAAATGTGTATCAAAGTATCTACGAACTTGTTTAGCTTTCTGCAGGATAAAATTTTGAAAGAACGTTTGTTAAAAGGCTGTTAAAACAGCACTTGAATATAAACCTGGCAGATGACCGCATGTGTCAGAAGCACTTTTGGAGTCAACTTTATCGTCTTTAAAATGCAATCAGTCATGTGAGTATTATCGAAAGTAATATGGCATTCTGAAGATGGAATCATCTATCTATCTATATTATACTAAAACTCTGTGAACCGGTCTTGCTTGTTTATTTATTTGTGTTTTGTTTATTTGCGTCTTATTTGCACACAGTTTTTTTTTACATTTATAAAGGAAGAAATTTAAGGTATTATGGGGGCAATTGCATTCTTGTCTTGTTTGACACAGCTTCGCTTTTGTACGGGAAGAAATTCGAGGTATTGGGGGGGAGGAGGAGGGGATGCAGTCACATTCTTTCCATGGATTAGCTCTTTAAGTCGATTGTATCTGTGATACGGAAGTTAAACTGAGCTGGGCCTCAAGAACGGGCATGATCAATTCATCGTCGGTTCCACGGGCAATACAACTGAAATACGCAACATATAATAATTTGACGTTGCTTACAACCTGAATTTTGAATATTCGTAGGAGAAGCAAAAAATTGTTGATAGTGAACCCAACGGGCCTCTCCTTGACGGGCAGACGAGGACGGCCGAATAGCGTGTGGTCTATGCCCAGCTAAATAACACCTGCTTTTTTGCGAAAGCGAAGACGATCGTGATGACGACCCAACGGGTCACGTGTCGTCTAGTATAATACTAAAACTCTTGCTTGTTTATTTACTTGTGTCTTGTTTGACACAGCTTCTTCGCTTTTAGACGGGAAAAAATTTGTGGGGTTGGGGCCTCTTTCGATGGATTAGCTCTTTAATTCGATTGTATCTGTGATACGCACGTGGAACCAGCCCCTCGGTTGCAAGAACAGGCACGATAATTTCAAAGTTGCTTCGGAAAATACAACTGGAATACGTAATATATAAATTGAATTTGCTTACTGACTGCGTGTTGAATATTCGTTAGAGAAGCAAAGAAGCTGTTGATGGCGACCAGTACAGCAGGAGTGGACGGCCGAATAGCGTGTGGTCTATGACCAGCTGAATAACACCTATTTTTTCCGGAAGCAAAGATAATCGTGATGACGACCCATCGGGTCACGGGCCGTCTAGTATGACTGAAAACCTTCATGTTTTTGATTTATTCTTGTCTTCTACCAATGACCTGCTATCCTCTATAATTTCAAACCGCTGCAACTAAAAATGATTAAGATGCGTATGATTAAACGCCGGGATAGAAGAACGTTTTGCCAAGATTTGTACATCTATAAAACATTGAAGCATCAGAGAAACAATTTACTGTCCTTCCTGCAAAGTGATATGAAAGCAAAAGTCTATGCATAATACGCAGAAGCCTGACAATTGTTCGGTAAAATAAGAAAAAGAACATCAGCTACTTATACGCTGCATTCATTACAGCAGTACAAGTACCGGTAAGTGTCGCGTCCGACTCGCGTTGAATAACTTTAAAAAAAATTACCTAACCTCATTTCCCACGCCTAGACTGTCTCTCCCAACGATGTTGTTGACACTGGCGAATGTTAAATCCATAATATTTTCCAATGATGCGGTTGTTTTCGCAATTGGGAGCGGAGGATCTGTTAACGACGCGTACGCGAATGCACAGCTTAGGGCCACATTTTACAGACGCTCTCCAAAATAATAGTGATAAAATTTTATCCTTCAGAAAGCTAAAAAAGTTCGTAGATGCTTTGATACGTATTTTTGTGCAACTATAAAGATTGTAGGACACTCTGGAGGCCCAAGTGAAATGATGGAGAAACAATGTAAAATAGCTGCATATTAACGTACTTGAATTTTGTGACGTCACAAGCCTCATTAACCATGGTGCACCGCAGCTTGGCCCCGCCCTTATAAGTTAACCTTGTGTAGTCTCTTCATGTTTCGTACAACCCGAATGTGCAACAGTTCTGAATGTTATCGGTTCAGGTTGCACGGAGTTTCATTTTATTAAATCTACATCCCTTCTACCTGTATGCTACTTGTACAAATGACACAGGATTAATAGTAGTGCCTTCCAACAGTGAACCCTCGCGGCTGGGCCCCGGCATCCCTGGTTCGCGCCCTGTTCAAGCGCGAGTTCCCCAGGACTGTGAATCACTTCTCCAACTTCCTGGCGCGCCGCTGCAAAGGCAAGCCGATTGCATTTGATGGACTGAAACTCTCTAAGAGGAAGAGAGTATGACGGCCCTTTCTTTCCCTTGCAGGCTCTTGATAACGGTTTGCTTTTGTTCGTATTCTCGTCCCATGCTCTGTGATCTTCTCTGTATCGTTGCCTTATATTGCATGATATAGCTACTCCATATTTCTCACCCCTTATTCTTCGGTGTTATTATAGTCGTGGCTCTATAGACTGTAGACCAGAAATTTATCTTAGCTGCCCGCAACAGCTAAACGAGTAAAATCGTTCATTTTGTAATGCATACTGGCGAAGTTGCAGACGATATTTTTATATGCATTAAACAATGTCCAGATATTCAGTTGCTAGATTTTCTGATCATGAAGCGATATTTTTGGATATGGCCGAGAGTGTAAGAAGATTCAAGTAATGGCGCTTTTTGCGTTTGTTGTAGTGGGAATTAATTTCCAACAAAAATTTAATATGGTACTCATACAGCCAAAATAACAAAACTAGTTTTAAAATACGCCAAATTAGATTTTCTAGATTTCATACTGGTAGATATAATATAGATTTTTTTAGACCTAAGAAATTTTTATATTACTGGAGATGTAAAGACAAGTCACGAGGTTTGCGCACTCATGATGTTATGCCTAATCAAGCTTGTTATCCGTCCCCAACTTTTGCATATGTACCGACTGGATATAGTGTCTTTATGTGTGCTCTTGAGACACATCACTCTCGCTCAGTAGCTACTCTTGGCTGCTGAAGTGGGCGTACTGAGGATATTTGTCAGTCTTTCATGAACTAGAGGATGACTTCTTGCTTTACTTATAGCAGTAGCCATCCTTTAGTTCATGAACGCTTTTGCATTACTAGTATCAGTAGCCATTCTCTAATAGCGGAAAGAATTACAAGTATTTTGATAGGGAACTAAGCAGTGTCCTCACTTTATGTAGTAACCACGAGGTGCCATTGTCCATTCTTGTTGCCATGTCTTGAATGTACTCGCCTTTGTATTATGTTCCTTCCGGCAACGGCGGGAAACGTCCATATAATAGTTTTTGTGTGTGCCGTCCAAGTGAATAGGATATAGTGTGGTCTCGGCATAAGGCTGGTGCTGTGGTGCTCGCAGTGCCACCAAGGCCTCGGCATAAGGCTGGTGCTGTGGTGCTCGCAGTGCCACCAAGGCCTCGGCATAAGGCTGGTGCTGTGGTGCTGGCAGTGCCACCAAGGCCTCGGTATAAGGCTGGTGCTGTGGTGCTCGCAGTGCCACCAAGGTCTCGGTATAAGGCTGGTGCTGTGATGCTGGCAGTGCCACCAAGGCCTCGGCATAAGGCTGATGCTGTGGTGCTGGCTGTGCCACCAAGGCCTCGGCATAAGGCTGGTGCTGTGGTGCTGGCTGCGCCACCAAGGCCTCGGCATAAGGCTGGTGCTGTGGTGCTGGCTGTGCCACCAAGGCCTCGGCATAAGGCTGGTGCTGTGGTGCTGGCTGTGCCACCAAGGCCTCGGCATAAGGCTGGTGCTGTGGTGCTGGCTGTGCTAGCAACTATTTAGTCGCCTACTGCTCAGTCTGCCTGGGTCCTCGCACACTACGTCTAGGTTTTGCCAGTGCTCCTCTAAGGTACACCCAATGCCGAGGCTACACTATACATTCGCAGGAACAACGTGATGTACGGCTTGCATGATGTTTATACTACCGTATCTATGCTACCCCCAGCCTTGCTTCCAGTTGTACACGCGAATTCATACGTGGCCTCGGCATAAGGCGTGATTGCTTAGGACAGTGCCTTCGAGATAAAGCTTACCTCATGTGCTTCACATTGTCTGGGGCTTGCCAGGAGCGTTGGTTCCTGTACTTTTGTTGGAGAAATTAGCGCCTCACAAGCAGCGCTCAAAATTTAAATTGCGAACAAGTTCTGACTAATGATATTAGCTGATCTCGGTGGAGCTACTGCCGCCGCTGACACCTTAATGCTATATACGCTTCACTCTGTTGGGAGCAGGGTTGGAGCTACTCTTGTGTATTTCAGGAACGGCAACTAGGTCTTTTTCTTCCCGCCAACGTTTGCGGAGACGTGATCTGAATTAAGCACCTGTGAAATACTACTATTTGTCATCACCCATGACAATGTTTTTGTAGATCACCTGTGTGTATTGTGCAGTGCTACCTATTTCGCGACATGGCACTTCATTTACTTACGTATGATAGAATAGTTTTTAAGGTAATACTCTTTTGTAGTAAAAGGAGACAAGGTTGCGCTAGAAAAACAAAACTTATTTTTTACTAGTTATGTAAGGCTAAAAGTAGGTGTATATTCATTGAAAAAACTGTATTAGGTACAGATAGTTGAGTCACAAACACCTAATTGTGAACACAGAAACATTCATTCTTTTAACGAAAGTAAAGAATATATGCGAAAGCAACGTGTGCCAAAGCAGTTACTCATTTTTCAGTAATTATATGAATCTCATGTTTCATAAGAAGTTATTGTGAAAACGTCCTTCAGGAGGCATAGGGTGAGCCTTAAACCATGAATAAATTATGCGTACGAGCCTGCATCCCTTGTCAGACCTAACTCAGGGCACATTAGGAGGAAATAGCTTAATTCATTGATAACGCTTAAAACAAGGCTATTGCCACTAGAAAGCGGCGTTTTATTTAGTCTTTGTAGCGGTAAAATGTGAATCAGTTCAACCTTCATGCTTTGCAAGGTTGGTGAACCCGTGATTTTATCTAAAGGGCTTATATAAATTGAAAAACTGAGGGCTCCAGCAAGCCTAACTCCCCCTACTGCTGTTCCCATGAGCCAATTCGCGTCGTTCTTAACCCACCCCACTACTTTCTTCATGAACTAATGTACTGAGACTTCCTACGTACGGGAAATCCTAAGTAGTACGTCAGAAGTATCTTCTTCGTATTTACAGCATTAAAGATGACCGTTACTAGAAGCTCCTTCACTGCACTTCTCTTCCCCTCTATAGTTCTTGTAGTGAAGGCTCTAACGGGATCAAGGTTTTGTTGATAACTTTATAGCTCGTAGTTTTTCCCACTCAGGGGGCATAGGAGGGTCATGGGGTTAGGTTTGTTCGGTTCGCTTATTCTATCTTGTGGGGAGCAGCGAGCCCAGAGGGCGCTTAAACCTTAACTAGGTGCTCGGGGGGAGGGGACTTTCCCCTGTCAGAATATGTATGGCCCTCACGAGCCCAGGAGCAAACCCGAGTGTCTTTTCCGCAAGAAATATTGCAGCTGGCTGGAGTTCATGCTGATGGGGCTAGTTTTCTAAAGTTAGGTTCCACGAGGTTGGCGGCTGATTGAGGTGGCAGACATACTCCCCGGGGTTCCCACCTTCTCCCGTGCGGAGGACCACGGAATTGGCCGTTCGCACGAGCGTTTCTTTCTTCTGTCTTTTTTCTCTTTTCGTTTTTCATTTCTTGCCCTTTGTCGCATGGCTGAGCAAATTCGTTCAAGCGAGCCGTGTAGGGCTAGCGATGCTCGCGTCATATTTCCTGCCAGAAATATCAGCATGGTGTGCCAGACAAATGTGAGGCACAGAACGCACTTATGTGAGTTTGCCGTCACTCGAGACTTTCCGGCAGAAATGCCGATACAAAATATTTGACCTTCAGCGCGAGGCGGCTTAGAATCGCTGCGCTAACAAACCGTGCTGCTAATCAATCTATCTATCTAGGTGTTCGGGGCGTCTCTCCTCCGTGCCCACTTAGCTTCATTCCAGTTTGATATTCTATACGGGATGCTTAAACTAACAATAATCTCAGTTCTTACATTCCACTTATTTCCTCTTGTTATGTAATCCAAGATTGCATTGCCATGGGTGCATAGTCACTGTTCGGAGAACAATTTATCTTTAATATAGCTTCGTTATATTTTTGGGCGAATACTGTTACGGGACTTATTTCCGCGTCGGTGAACTTGTACAGAAACTGTGAATGAGTCGCCTCTCATAGCCTGTGTTATTTTCCTCCGACAAATGTTATGTACAGTGGGCACCAAATGTTTGGAGTGTTGCTTCATATAGTGTTTATATCTCCTGTGCCAACTATGTACCAACTACCGTCGGGTCTCGAAGTACACTACATCTCATCTTGATGCAATCTTCACTACTGAACACATATCCAGCTTCCAGCACTTGATGTATATCGAGCTCCGCGAGCGCATAGTTTATGCTAATTATAGTTAATAACATAGAGAACCAAGGACTCTCACATGACCAAAACGCGTGAGCCATGAGCCACGCGTGGTGTCGCGGCCAAGCGAAGGAGTTAACCCTCTCCTAGTGAGGAACTTGCCAAAACCCAATTGGCTGTGATTTCACACCAGGTTTTGTTTTGGTCACGCGGCCTACCCTGCGCTCTATTCAGCTCGCTATGACACTAATCGTCACATGATGAAGGTAGAGAGAAACTGCCGCTGGGATGCTGATATTAAATTGCAGTGCAATAAATTACTCTCTTTTTAAAACTGAGCTTACCCCACAGTCCGTTGAGACTGTGTTTTTCTCGGCGTTAATCGTCCAAATGTTTTGTTGTGGTAACATTTTCTTCCCGACTTACTGTTCCTATGCGCATTGATCTTATGTGAGAACACCCTCGTGCATGGGTCCCAGTTTTTATCGACATACTGTGTGTATCTTGCTATGTTTCATCGCCGTTGCAGCGCTAACGGGGATTAAGCTGCTGTACATAATAATAATAATAATTATATGTTGTGTTTCTTCAAACACAAATGTGTGTCTGTAAAATATATTTTTTGATATATTAGTCTTCCAGTTAGCGGCTCACGGATATCTTGCAAGTTAAATTTCTGTTATCTTTTCAAGTTTGCACTCAATAAGGAGTCAGAATGCTCCTCATATTTCTTCAGTTCAAACGACACTGCCACCGCAACGCGTTTGGGTGATTAGCCTTGAGAACGCTTTCCTAGAGACTATCGTGTGAAGCGGTTTTAGCTTTCCAATTTATGACGAAAGTTTGGCTTGTCGCTCTGTGTAGATACCGCGCTTGTTTTTGTTCAACATAGCTTCTCGTATAAGTTAAAGAGCTCTTGAACCGTTATATTTCTCTTAGCTTGTAACTGAATATTCTCCATATGATGTAAAATTTGTCTTCGAGATTTGTCCCGAGTGCCTTCTCCGCAGGGGATGTAGCTTCTGGCCGCAGTTCCTGCTGAGAAGGTTAGTTTTGTAAAGTTAGGTAGGTTCTCTATATTTCCTTTCTGTCCCGCGAGGTGGGCCGCCGAACGAGGTGACCGACTTTTTCTGCGGGGCTCTTATCTTCGCCCGTGTGGAGGGACACAGAAGGGACCGTCCGCACGAGCGTTTCTTTCTTCTGTCTTCTTCTCTTTTCGTCCTTCATCTCTTGCCACCTGAGCATAACGTTGTGGTTCCGGCTGTAAGCCGAGTAAATCAATCTTAGATCGCTATTGATTGTCTAAGTTTCAGAAATAGCGGGACAAT
>LQNS02278080.1:7388152-7400296 GCA_001587735.2 Parhyale hawaiensis
GAGCGCACTCTTTCACTTTGGAGGCTGTCATATGTCGAACTAATCAGTTCTGTCGGTGTTTCGTGCCCTGGTCGGCTAAAGTTTGGAATTTGTTGCCTGCATCGGCTTTTGGTCGTGTTGGCCTGCAGGCTTTTAAGTCAGCTATCAATGGTTTTTTGCTGGATTTCCTTTAGCAGCGTTTTGGGCTTCCCGGTGTTGCAAGTGCTTCGTTTGGGATGTATTACCTGTCCGTGGGAGCTCAAGCGTGAAGTTTTAATAATAATAATAAATACTTTGAGTTGCTACTTATGAACAATTTCTCAGATGTTGAATCAGTGTTGAAAATTTTTGAAGTTCTCTAAGCAGGCGTTGTCTGATGGATTCCCTTCAGGGAAAACTGCTAATTGATTTTGGAAATTCTCAAAGCTTGAGATATTCTCTCCTGTTTTATGAAAACTGTAATAGTTATAAATTATGCGATCAGTAAATAGAACTCTCTTTTTCTTGCGGCACTAACCTAACGATCAAAATCATAGCCTTCAAATTCGGAATTCGTTTTCTAGAATTCCCTCCACCTGGTGGGCAAAGTCAACTTCTGATATACTGACTTAGCCATTAGATGCTGGCTGGTGTCTAGCGTGGGGTTTTTGAATGTTCTAGATTGGAATCTGATTTCAAAAGCACCAGTTCTATAGGTCAAAGAAAGCTTAACCGTAAGCAGTCATAATTCAGTTTCTAATTTGTGGCACTTGGAGAGGATCTGGTGGAGTCAAGAAATCTCTGCAGCTGAAAGTTTTAGGCACAACAATTCAGAACGGTTGAGGACAGGGGTTGCCCGGTTTAAATATCTCCTGGTTCTGTAATTGCCGAGCCTAATCGGCTACTGGCTTCTATTGTTTTCTTTCACGTCTGCATATCACGGTGACTGATGTGTTCACTTGCTGGTCACTTATTAATTCCGGCATGACTGGACGAATACCGACGTGTCCGATGAATTCCAGCCTAATCCGATGAGCAGCAACTAGTTTTGCTTGCACTATACCGGCACGATCGATGAGTACCCTAATGACCGATAAGTAAAATGTAGACAGATGTGTCCGATGAAATTCCGGCTATGTCCGATGAGCGGCAACGGGAGCCTTGCTGTCACCTTGACTGCTATTCCGACACTAGTGAACATTTCTGGCATGACCTGGGAAACCGACGATACCGATGAGTTCTGGCCTAGTCCGAGGAAAAGCAACTAGTATTGCTTACACTATACCGGCCCGATCGAGGAGTGATATGCAGACCGAGGTAACTGATGAAATTTCCAGCTATGTCCGTTGAGCAACATCATGAGCCTTACTCTCGTTTTGAGGGCCCGATTCCGCCACAATTGAGCTTTTCTAGCAGGACCTGGTTTTCCGACATGTCCGATGATTTCTGGTGTAAGCCGATGAGCAGCCACTAGTAGGTCCATCGCTAGACCGGCTTTAGTGATGAGTACCGTTATGACCAAGGACACATATGCTAACCGATGGGTCAGAGATATTTCCGGCTAAGACCGGGTTGCAGCAACATGAGTTTTGCTCGTGGTTTTGACTGCTCTATTCCGGCACAATCGCATTTTCCGGCATGACTTGCGCATACCACCGTGTCCGAGGAATTCCGGCTTAGAACGAGGGGCAGCAGCCAGTATTACATGCTCCATACGGAAACGATTGATCAGTATCGTCAGAACCGAGTGGTGAAGGGCATTCCTATACGATCGATAATTTTCGACCATGTGGAGGAACAACATCAGGGGCATTGCTCTTGTTTTAACTGCGCTATGAATTCCCACACAATCATAGATTTCTGGCACGACCGGTGAATTCCAACTGGTCTAAAGATCTCCGGCTGAGACCTTAAAGCAGTAAAGAATTTTTGCTTGGGCTATGCCGACATGTGTGATAGGTACCATCAGGCCCGATAAGTGAGAGGCAGACCAATGGGGCCGAAGAGATATAGGCTAAGGCCGATGAGCAAGCAACATAAGGATTGCTCGGCTGTCGGACTTCCTCTTGCGGGCACTATCAAACAAATCTGGCTCGGCCAACTGGCGCGATCGACGAGCCGGTAGGCCACATCAGAGATGGCTAACCTGGTACTCGCTTCCGATGTCTGACATCGAGAATACACACGTGTCCGATGAATTCCGGTTTAGTCCGAGAAGCAACACCAACAAGAACATGGAGTCTCGGAGTACCCTGGGTGTTGAATCTCCTGTCTGGGCTGCGTTTTCCGGGAAAGACTAAGGAGTTGCGGCAGGCCGTTTGGGTGATGTCCTGAGAAACGCTACTTTCCGATCCCAGCCATCGGGACAGGGCTGTTCTGGCTCTAGCCGATATATGGCGACTAGAACAGATGGAGGCCTGGGAGTTTCCAGGATCAATAAGCCCATGTTCTTGGGGGATTACGATATACGGTACAGCTAATGCCGTGGTGCAGCAACACGAGCTACTAAAGGATCCCCAAGCGGACCTAGGCGCTGGTTGGCACGTAAGTCTCACTCTGTAAGGGGAACTGTAAGGCCGGCACTGCTGGCCTATCGGGTAAAGACTGTCATGAGATCCTCGTTCTAGGTCTCAATTTAGAAGTCTGGCCGCGCTGTGGAGCCGCAACTTGGGCCCGAGGGAGAGACTCTGTTCCCATGTAAGTCAGTTTCAGTAGGTCAGTAGGATCTAAAATGCCACAATAAGACGTTCTTTAAAAAGACCGAGTTTTCCCTCTCTGATTACTTATGCCTAGTCCTAGGTAGTAGAGCACCAGAGCGGCCAATGTCTTTTGGGGCCTATGGGATTTTGTGGACGTTACAGAAGGACCCAGGTTGCCGAGAGTAGAGCCCTCCAGAGGTGCACGGCAGCTTTTACAGGCTACTTGCTTGTGTCCGCCGAGGGGAGGCTAGGACCTAAGTGCCCTACTTCTCGCCTGGCGAATAGACTACCGGCCGCAATAGTGAAGTATCCCTGAAAGACGGGTGCGACCTGGTAGTCGCGGAAGTCCCTTTCCTTAGAGAGGGGCATTCCTGCTCGAAGTAAAACCAAGAAAGTTTCAAAGTTTAGAAAGTACGGAACCTCAAGAGTCTGATTTCGATGAACAGATCAGACAGCACGCGGGACTAGATAGACCAGGGTAGAGTGAGCGCAGAGTAGCGCTCTGCCAGAGCGGTACCTTTTATAACAGCAACTTCACAGTAGGGCCCTGTGCTGGCGCGTACGTATTCCAAAAAATACGATCGAGAAACAGGTTTCCTTTAGAGACTGGCTACGTCCATGTCGTCCG
Organism: Parhyale hawaiensis; assembly: GCA_001587735.2. NCBI lineage: Eukaryota > Metazoa > Arthropoda > Malacostraca > Amphipoda > Hyalidae > Parhyale > Parhyale hawaiensis. The sequence goes on from LQNS02278080.1 coordinate 7,391,438, forward strand.
GCGACCTGTAAGCTAGACTTGAGATCTAAGGAACCTCTCCGTCGGAAATTCTACGGGCCTCTCGTAATTCCGTAATTTCATACAAGAACACGCTAATCGCAGCTTGACTTGGTAGGCCCGGAGCAGTTGGCTAAGAGCTGGCGGCCTACAAAGTACCCGAATCAGGACGATTCTCTGAAGACTGGAGGTTCTTTTCGAACCTGGTTAAGAGAGCCCGAGTGCTAACTCAGAAGGATAGAGGTAAGGATCCTTCCTGGCAGACCTCTGGGTCTGGTACACAAAGTTGATATAAGAGTAGCGCGCGAGTTTTTCTCACAGGGACAGCTTCGAACTTCTCACTAACAGAACCTGTTCTTTTCGTCTACTATACGCTAGTTTACTCAGGGCCAACGGGTAGCCTATTTTCGTATGCTAAAATCTAACCAACTGACGAGTAATGTAGACTCCCCTTGGGGTATCTTGAGGGCGTGATCTCTAAGCGAGCAGTCACCTCATACACCTAGATCAGGGTTCCTATCGGACCCGAGTAGAGAGCCATAGTGCGGTAAGGGTGGGGTCTACGGATCTGTTAACCCATAAAGACGGTCCAGATTTGGAACCTGTGAATAACCCACTAATAGCGAAGAACTAACAGCCTATTTTTTCCAGTCTGCTCCTAGATCCTCGCACTATCTAGTTGTCGCATAGCCGTGCTCCTTCTAAAAAGGACGGCCAGATCCAAGGAAAAGACAAGTCTCCAAGGGTAGGAGGCAGGTATATATACCGGCCCCGATTTTTTCCTCGAAGGGCTAAAACCCTTTCCCGCAGGTTGGAGCGGTTATCTAGTCAGAGCTATCTAAAGTCGATCCCAGCAGGGATTCCGAATTGATCAGTGTTTGCAGATAACAGCCCTGTTAAACCTCGCGCTTTTCAAACAGGGCCAGCCCGTTGTCCGGAGGGGTGTGAAAACGAATAGACTATGCGGAAACTATAAAAGAGAATAGTGTTTGCGACAGAGGAGCTAAGACCCAGGAAGGGTCTTTAGTCTCATAGATCGAAAGGTCCAGACATGAGCAAGGCTGTAAAAGCTAGCAATTAGCGGCTCTCCAATCACAGCAGCTAGGTAATTAATAAGAGTTAGCGCTGGAAGAGTTAGAGTCGTCGAGAGCATGCTCCGACAATAAAACCTTTTCCCTGTAAACGACCGGAGAAAGAAAATACATTCCAAAAAGTAACGTAAGCTGGAGTCCACTAGGGCTAAAAATAGTTACTTTTTCCAGGGGTGAAGTAAACCTTACAGGAAGAGTTACCGTACTACTTCACATTTCGGTGATGAGGCTCTAAAGGCTCTCTGGAGTATGAAACCGAAGGGAGAGCTATTCAGGGCCTTTAGGTGGGCTCTTCCAGTAGTAAACGGTAACGGTAATTCAGAAAGTTAGTACGACACAGAATTAGTAGGTAATAGAGGAATTCCCGACCTTCGGCGCTAAGGCAAAGGTTCAAAGGTTAATGACCTAGGAATATCGGATCGACAAAAGCCCGATTGGGAAGTAACAAACCCAGACTAAGCAAAGAGGATTAGAGCCGTAACGTCGGCTCAGACGCTAACAGAAGGCATGGGCTTCAAAGACCCTTAGGAAGGTTCAGTCACTCCTGGGAGGAGAATCAGAATGATGAAGGGAATCCTTCAATAATCGTAAGTTTTACGAAGTTTTTGTTAGTCCACATTTGTTCTGCGATACAGGACTAACCCTCGCGGATTGAAATCCAGGGCTCCAGGATATGGAGCAGATACAGGTACACATCCTGGGTGCACAAATGGTAGAGAAAGCTGTTTTTCAGGCACAGAACCAAGGGTGCCTCGGATGATAAAATCCTGTTCGTTAGCGAGGAAAGTTCCCGGGGATCTGCCCATAGGGCAGACGGACAAAACAAGTCATATACGCATCCCTCGGAAGTCGGGGAGAGCGGCGACGAGGTGTTTCACAGTAGCCTGACAGGATTAAGACTCCCATTCGATTCCTTTGTTTCTAGAGACAACGGTAACAGGCCACAACGTAGTTGCGAAAAGGCTTGCTAACCAATTTAAACTAAGGTAGAGCCTCCCTTGGTGTTAAACCATAGCATAAGAGAAAGGCTACTCTAGTTGCATACAGAGACAAGTACAGGACTAAAACGTCCTTACTCAGGTCTGTCATTATGTACAGACAGGAGCAGAGCTCCGGATTCTACTAGGTCCTGAAGCTTTCATATACGGAAGAGGAACGGCAATTTAGCAAATTACTAGTTCCTGGACCACACAACAAGCTTAACCTATAGTTACTACACCCGGTAGTATATTTCGCCTCCGACAGTACCAACATTCTTTTAGAGCCTAGTCTACATAGTTTCTAAATATAAGTAGACGGTAACAAAGGTGATATTGGTCTCTGGGACCTAGAAGAGAGTCCAGAGAGGGTAGACAGGTTTGGGCTTAGAGATGTGTTGAGCCCTCTTGGCTAAACGCAACAGGGGGTTCCAATCAGATAATTGCTCCTAGAGGTAATGCGTAAGAACACCTGAGCACTCAGGCACGGCCTGGGATAAGACCAAGGAGTCTTCAAAAGAACATAAGACCCTATGGGACTTGCTACCTCAGCCACCAGAGCGGAGCTAGTCAGCGCTTGGCCACAAAGGCTAGCCGAGGCTCTGAATTAAACAAATCAAGTACAAGTAAAGCGAAATGAGAGTAGAATATTTTAGGACTTAGCCTAAACACAAGACCGCTTAAGAAGGATGGACTTAAGAACTTTCTCAGGGGCAGTACCGGGGGTTGATTATGAGGAACCAGCCGGGTTAAATATTACTGACGGCCTTGGCGGAGGTATCCGTCTAGGCGAATAGACGAGACCACACAATAAGGTAACAGTGCCTGTTCAAGGGAAGCTGCTCCAGTACAGGGGCAGCTCAAGAGTTCAGGAAATGGGAGAATAGGCTCAACAGATACAAGACCTCCCTGATCCGAAAGGAAAGGATCTAGGTCCTTCGGTAGAGACCGAAAGAGGACTGCAGGTAATAGAGCCCCTGCCTTCAAGGACTCCAGGTATTGTTTCCTGCAGCTCTCAAAGAGCATCGGCTGATAGCCCAGTTCCAGAGGTTTCTTGGCACCAGTGATCCGGTTTTTTTCCCTTCTGAGGATGAAACTAAAATCCATAATAAGCAGCTCGGAGACACGCGCCTGAGGTACGTCAGTCCAAGGTTCAGGAAAGACTGGGCTTACCTACGGGAAAGAATACGTTCCGACTAACTAGGACTGAACAAACAAGAGTCCAATCTCTTGTATACCTTCGCAGGAGTTTGGTCCACCACAGGCGAGTGCACAAGAGCCGAACTGTTCAGGGTATGATCGGCAAGATTGAGAGGCACCCTCCACATCAGGGCGCCACAGAACTCCTCCCTGCTCCGCAAGCTACGTTGTTGGCGTGTCGGTGCTATCCGACAGAGGTACTCTGCCGAAAGCGAGCCACTGCAAATAGACTGAATGTTCCAATGAACTATTTTGCAGTGGTAATCGAAGGCCAGAGCACCTCTGGAGTCTAAATCAATCCCAAAGCCCGTATGTTCTGGGCTTCATTTTAAAGCGAAGTGTTCGCTCCTCGTCCGGAATGAGGCTCAAGGGGTCAGGTGTTGGGTGTTGAGTCAGTGGGTCTGAGAGGGGGCCTAAAAAAAAATAAAAACTGAGATGAAGTAACTCTAGTACTTGCACAGGGAACAAGAACAGAGTTAACATATTTTTACAGAAATTCTTTAACAGGCATGCACGAGTAACATGTTAGTATTAATTGTCTTAAGAGTATACTACAGGTAGCCTATACTAAGACAGTTTACAAAGAACTAATGGAGAGTCTGCTCTTATACTTGCACAAGAGCAATACCTCCCAAATTTGGCTAAGTCTTAAAAAAAAACGGCAAGAGTACTTACCCGTTAATAACAAAGTCTGACGACTCACATGTCCTCCTGATCTGGAGTAACCCACGAAAACGCGGGTCGTTGTACTATCCGACAGAGGTATTCTGCTAACTATTTATTCTGCAAAATAAATAGTTCATTAACACATTCAGTCTATTTGGCCAAATGACTCGACATCTCTCTGTTCCCTGTTCATTCTGCTCTATATATTTGTGTAGTTTACTTCTTTGCGGACCATCTGTGCTAGCTACATATTGCTCCATCTGGCCAACTATTACCAATGTTTTACTAGTGTGCGTTACTGGCTACAACTGTGTTATTGTCTGTTGCATAAAGATGTTTTAAAACGTTTAAAGAAGTATAACTGACTTAATCATCACCATGAACAGTATATGTGGCATCTCAAGGCACTAGAGATACCCTGCTGAGTGTCATATACCTAGTATTTGTTGAAGATTCTGGGGCAATTTTATTGTATCACACTATCTCTGTCTCAGGAGTTTTATAGTGCGTGGAGTTGATCATCCATTTGACACCCTACTCCATAGCGGCTGTATAGCATATTCTTGCATGTATTTGTCTGCATTGCACAAATTTTGTTGCTACAAATGTCGTAAACCATTGGCTACACTCTTTCTGTATTTTAATGCGAGTTCAGTGGAAAACTGTGCCCATTTACCGTACTTCGAATGTCAAGGCACGTGATTGAACACTATAGCAACATGATGCTTCAGAGGTAATGTGTGAACGCATGATTATTGTAAGACCTAGGTCTTTTAGTGAAACAAGCTGTTTTTGGTTAGCCTAGGAATAACTGTGAATAATTTATTACATAGCTACATATTGTTGAGTCTTAATATCTATCTACTGTATATATCCATAATTAATGGTTTCTTTTTCATTAAATTGCCAGTAATCCGTCAGACTCGGTTGCTCTTGTTAGTAACCATCTGATGCTATGTAACCTTAGCTACGGCCACAGTTTCACGCATTATTTGTATGTACAGTACTTTACTAGGGGTTTGTTAGAACCAATCGTTTCCATTAGTCAATGAAAATCTCTATGACATTTCGTCTTGGCTGCAGCTCTAAATTTCACATAGCGTTTCAGTGCAATGCTGGGCTTGAAAATTGATTTTTCATCGTAATACACCTACAATATCCTAGAAAGAGTTGTCGAAATGCTTCTACTCTCTATTGTAGCTAATTGTTTACATGCAGAGCTTTGCTTCTGAAATTGTTTTGAATGCTTCTGCGCCGTGTCTTAGACGTTAGTATCACCTGCTGTTTATTGTCACAGCCTCACTGACTACCCAGTGCAATGTTGACGCAGTTGTCGATCCATAACATGAAGTAGTCTAGCATTAGTACCCTAAATCTTTTATCATTAAAATTTTTTAGTTATATTTTTTAATCTACCTATATTGTATACTAGCTGATTACTGTATTTGTTTATTAGTAGCCACTGACACTTTGTATTGGTAACATCTACGTCACATTTTGCTTTACTCATTTTTTAATGGGTTACAGCCTCACGAAATTGATGAGTGTCGGTTTGACGTGTGTCTCAACGACTGCGTGTGGTACCTTCGCACAGAGAGGTGCAACCAGAAACTTCAGTGGGTTGATGCCTTGGAGCTACATAAGGTAAGCTATAGAGCGCAACTTGTTATTGGTAGGTCTTTAATATTGGCACAAACACGTCGACAAATGGGAAAACTAAACTCATAGCTAAGTGCAAAAACCTCCAATTTTTTATAATAAAACTAACTTTTGTAACTGCTAGAATATCAACTACAGCAGATGCACTTAGTGAAAGCTTGATTTTTTCATGACCCTCATGGGAAAGGATGGACCATAGTGTTAGGTTAGTTAGGTTTGCCCATAATATTTCATGGGGAGTAGCGCCATCAGGGCGAATCCGACTGGTTACCTTGAGCTAAGCTATTCCTTCAGTATATTTTTTTTTCGTTCCCACTTTGCTTCCCTCCCTTTTCATGCTCCTGCTGATCATTCTATGTCCCTTCCTCTTCCCCTCTGGAAACACTTTTGCTGTTGCCAAGGAGTTTCTAATGAATATGTATTATAATAAGTAGCTATATCTATTATACCTACCGTATATGAGAATCGTGATTTTTTGTGACCGATATATTTCCAGCCCAGTGAGCTCCATGCAGCAGTGCAAATGTCCACTTGTACTTCACGTCAAGGATACTCACGAGCTTCTGCTCACAAAGAAAATTACTGTTTCCATAGAATATCCATTGTGTGGGTTCCTACTGTATTATTGTGTACATCTATTTGGCATGCTGATACGCACCTTGTCTACGGCTCATTTACCCCACAAATGGGGTTAACTCTGCTAATTGTTGTATAAGTACAACTGCGCTGTATCTTATCTACTTCATAATTGGGCCTGACTGATTTAAATCTTCAATGCTTTATGCTTAGGTGTAAAACTTTTCTGATAGTAATGCGTATGTACTTTTAAATAAATTTAATATAGATTTTTCCTCAACTACGGCTGCAGTTTTGTTTTTGGGGAAGATAAAGATGGTACGATGCAATCCATGGGGTCGATGTGTGCATGGTAGGCTTAAGAAACTCCGTATTTTAGAGTTTAGATTAGGCTATATGAAATCCATATGCGCAGATGTACAATAAGGTTTGTTGAGCTAAAGTTGATTATAGAGTTTCTAATGGTACAATTCAGTGTTTTTTTTTTTATACTAGAACCCTCATTAAACCCAAGAATTTGAGGCCGCTATTCTGGTTGATATTGATGGGCTCAACTTGAATTGATAGGTTACAGTCGTCGAAAATGAGTACTTACCTACCTACGGTAGTTCTTGTGATACGTACCGGTATTGGGCTTAGCGGTGTATCAGTACTTGAGTGCAATGTGTTAGGATTCGTTTTATGCAATTAAATGCCTATATTATCTACAGTAATTTTCTAACAGAATTCTAATCATTACAGGAACAGACTTCTCTGTTTAGTTGAGTAAGGTTAACCTGTTAACGGCTAGCATAAACTTTTGTCGATCTCTCGTGTTGTTCTTCAATGGCTTGCGTCGACATATGTTGATTTGAAATTTTAAGTGCTACTCCATTGACCTAAATTGATTTGCGAATTCTGATGGTATCTGACAGTCCTGGGCAATCAGTGTCACCCCTTTAGAGTACAGAGTGTTCTAAGACGAAAAAGTAAAAGCGATCATTATATTGGTTCAAAGATTGCAGTGTAGCTTTGTGTGTTGCAGCATGCTTTTGTGATGGGCACACCCGATCCAATTTTTATTAAAAAAAAGTTCAACATTATTTTTATTACCTTTGATCACCTCTTATTAGGAGGTTGGTGTCACGCGCTTCTACTAAGATTGGACTCCTGCGTAAGGTGAATTCCATATTTGGTGATAGTCAGGTTACCCGTAGATGGTTTTATGCGTTTTTGCTGCCTGTGTTGGAATATTACTCACCGGTCTGGGCTTCAGCTGCTGACACTCACTTGCGTCTGTTAGACCGACTTGTTAGTTCAACCAGCAGGCTGTGTGCTCATAATGATCTAGTGAACCTGTCCCACAGGAGAAGAGTAGCAGAGCTATGTATGTTTTATTAAGTGTACAATAATGAGAGGCATTGGTTGTATTCTTCTCTCCCTGCCCTCAAGGTTTTTGGGAGAGAGACTCGTGCTGCGTGCGGAGCGCACGCTTTCACTTTGGAGGCTGTCAGATGTCGAACTAATCAGTTCTGTCGGTGCTTCGTGCCCTGGTCGGCTAAGATTTGGAATTTGTTGCCGGCATCGGCTTTTGGTCGTATTGGCCTGCAGGCGTTTAAGTCAGCTGTTAATTTTTTTTGCTGGATTTCCTTTAGCAGCGTTTTGGGCTTTCCGGTGTTGCAAGATGCTTCATTTGGGTTATATTACCTGTCCGTGGGAGCTCAAGCGTGAAGTTTTAATAATAATAATATTAGGATGTTTGGAAATATGTATAAAAGGCATTCACATTTTTTAGAAAACCTAAACGAGTTCAAAAATTAATTTTTGGTTTTTAGTGATTTTTGTTAATTAAGCCCGCCAGGGAAAGTCAGGCTTACTCGTAACTGTCCGTTATCTGGTTAAAGCAAAAGTTTGTGCTTACTATGCAAAAATCATACAATTGCTTGGTCAAATGAAAGAAACATATCAGCTCTTGCGTCGCTCGATCACGGGATCCACTGCAACCCACTGCACTGTTTACATTCTTTGCATAGCGTCGTGTCCAACGCATCATCATTGTAACTTCCAAAAATTGGCTGAACCAGTTCCCAACTTTTTATCCATCCTAGGGAACGACTTCATTGAAGATTAGGAATGAAAATTTCTTGAGTTTTTATATTGAGTGGTGCATTACTTTGTGAGATTAGGAACATAAGGCTAGTTCTGCTACTGACGTCACGGCTTAGACAAACATCTATAAACAAATGGCGCTCAGCTATACAGTGCCTAGACATAATTATTTGCGCAACTCTATTTTTTATGTATTTTAAAAAATTTATTAGGATAATTAATGCAGGAAGTTTATATAACATATATATATATAATAGAATATTTAAACAGAACAGTCAAATGTGCACCTATAACAAAAAAAAAATTTAATACAAGCAGAAGTAATTAGGGACAAAAGTATGACAAAAAAAATTATGACATTGGTACTTGCTGGCGTGGCCTTTATTGGCAAAAACAGCATGGAGACGATTGTTATAGCTGGAAATTAACTTTTCACATGCACTTGATGGTATTTTTCCCATTATTCCATGCAGATAACCTTTAATTCAGTAAGGTTTTTGGGACACCGTTTGTGGACACCAGATTTAAAAAGACGCCACAAATTTTCTATTGGATTAAGGTCCGGTGATTGGCTAGGCCATGGATGAACATTTTTTTCTTCTCCT
>LQNS02278080.1:7430938-7448407 GCA_001587735.2 Parhyale hawaiensis
GAGAGCTTCTCGAACTGAATAAAGCTCGAATTTCCTTCTATCTATTAATGATGAAGAGCGTGACACAAAAGGTAGGTAGGTAGGTAGGTACTAGCGTATTAATATATAGATAGTGAGTTGCAGAGGTAATGCCGTTGAACATCTCCTTCATTGTTACCACATAACGCCTATAAGCTGCTCTGAATACATTATCCATTGGCTATAATATCCGGTACAAAAGTTTAAACTTTGAGTTGCGAACTGAATCTCGCAGTTCAGCAATCCATCAGGTAGGCGCGTACTACTAGTTTGCAACGTACTGTATTTCCATTATTATAACCCCTGTTCGGCATTAACCTTATGGTATGGCACAGACACGTGCAGTGAGGATGTGCTTTGGGTAGGCATAATAAAAATATTTGAAGGAATGCGAAAAGTTGTAGGGTATTGTGTTCACTTAAAAATTATATTTGGCTATTTGCAAAGGAAATCTATTGGTACTCTCTTTATAGTAGAAAAGAATCTGTTACTTTCTCATAGTTGTCGAAAGATGGATTTTGGCCCAATTTCTTTAGTCTTTCTTTTTCAATAAATGTTAAAGTCCGTGATGAAAGTCTTTTGTTAGTCATTCAGCGCCGAGTGTAACTTTTCATTCTTTTCGACTTGTCCAGCATTAGTTAGGTACAGAATTTTGCAGCACCGGAAACGTTTGTTCGAGGCCACGTTCGAAAACCTAAATTAACAAAGTTTAAATTGATTTACCTTCCAGTCACAGTGCACTGTAACTTTGCTCAAATTTGCATCTTAACTAATTATGACGAAAAAGTTTCCATAGCTCTTTACTAAACATTCAAATGTATTCATATCAGCTAATCAAACAATATGAGATGAACTGTAACTTTTTGAAAACGGAATATCCTACTGTTATTTTTTTTTTAAATATTTGCACAACTGCACAGAATATTCCTTTTCTTTCTTCATAACTAATTAACTAAAGTCCGTTTAGATACCAACCAGCGCAAGCACTCTTATTATTATTTATTTATTTTTTGTACTACACTCTTTCACATGTACCAACAACTTTCGGTCCCTTCTTTCGTTATAAATCGTTAAGTTCTGGTGTATCATTCGCTAGCACTGAAGATATCTTCTGAAAAATACTCTTTATTGTAATAAAGGTTAAATTGACGAAAGAAAAAAGAGATGTAACTAGTCAAAAACTGTCAGTAAAACTTGTAAACACGCCGCACGAGTGCTGGCACACACTGGCAACTGTGCTAAATGCTAGGAGGTTTACTAGTCTATTAACCCTCCTTGCGCGAAGGCACACAGAATTCTGCCTTTACCGCCTATTGGTTCTAAACCCCGCCGCTCGCTGCGACGGCACGTGCATCGTACAATAATACCCGTAGCTTTCTCATAGCGATGCTTAGGCAGAGGCAAATGACGCCTGTCTGACGTACAAAAATGCAATAATATCCATGCGTTTTTTGCGTTATAAATGTGCTAATTAACGGTCATGATATTGCTGTCATGTGAAATGTAGCTAACTGTTTGCTTCTCGTCCATCCTATGTTATGGGGCGCGGCGACCCCAGGGGCTCGTGCAGGTTACCTTAGCCATTAGCTAGGCCTTTGGGACGTCTATCTTTCGTGCCCATTTTGCTTCCTTCCATTTTCATACTCCTACTTGCTTATGCTTTATTCTGATCTTCTTCTTCATTCCTGACTTGCTGTTCCCATGCGCGTTGATCCTATGTGGGAACATCTTCGTGCATGGGTTCCCCATATTTCTATCGTCGTACTACATGTCCCTTGCTTCTTTCTCTGTTAGATCGCCATTGTTGTTGAGACGGAACCTTAAACTACTCAATCTAATAGTAATAACTGCTTGCTTCTTCCCTGCAAGGTAGGCACTGCCAACCTTGCCTACCCTGACGGCACGTGTTTGATAATTTGTAAGGTAAAGAACACTTTTGTTAAGATCAGGTTGCATGGATTATTGCCTGTCAGTAATTTTGTGCCATAAAGCGGTATAACACTTCAAGCTATGGACAGCTCACATTAACGGTCAACCTAACTGCCATAGGTAGTTCCTTAGCGCTAGGTTTACCTGTATAGGATAACTTTGATATTGACGGTGAGGTGCAAAAGTGAAGATAAGTCACGTTATGATTAGATTAGATTAGATAGGCGGCAGTAGACGAACCAAAAGGCCCATTCCCAAAAAGACACCGGGACTTACACCCCGATCCTCTATGAGCTATTGCCATTATGTTAGTAGAANAATAGGCGTTCGATGGTTTTGCTGACGACCGATGTAAGACTGATTGGTCGATAGTTGCTGGGGCTTTTCTTATCCCCCTTCTTATGTATCGGTATCACGTTAGCTAGTTTCCAATCCTGCATATGTATGATTTTGCCGTTTGATTGTGCTCTGCGAAATGGAAAATATCACATGGTGTACGCCTCTACACAGCGTTGCAGAGTTTGAGTCGGACATTTTTAGGGCAGGAGCCGGGAGTCGGAACTTTGCTGGATCTAGGTGCCGGAGTTTGGGACAATGGACATATGTTATTAAGAAAACAGTCAGAGTCAGAACAACTGGAGATTTTGGGATCCAAGGAGTCGGCAGGCAGAAACCGACCCAGCGTTTCCTCTGTTTTATTTGTGAGCTACCTACGTAAAAGCTGGCACAATTTTTGGACAGGCTGTGGAAACTGGAAAACTTTTCAGTGAAAGGCACAACGCGGTTGTTTTGAATTTACAATATTGATTTTTGTACCTGTAGTTACCGTTAATAGCAAACTGTTTCGGGAGGAGATACTGCTTTCTACCTGATAAATTTACTGTCTCATGTTTACTTTTGAGTATCCGTGTTTTACTTACAGTCCGTGCAGTCTATTTAATCGAACCCTGTTTCTTTTTACAGGTACAATTTTTGTTTATGGTGACGTTCTTAATTTCAGTAGGTTAACATGTCTAGTACCCGTCCACCATGCTAGTAGCCATCCACTTGGCTCTAAACAATCTTCCTGTGTGACAACTATCAGTGCCAGAAAGCCGTACATAGGCTTAAACTGTAGGCTAAGTAGTGCCGCACCATCCCTGAAAATGACGGGCGAAAAAATTAAAACCTTAAAAATGGTGATTTTCACATTTTTCACTAAAAACATGAAAAATGTGAAAACCTCTGCCATTTTTTATCGTTTCATTTTTTTCGCCCGTCATATTCAGGGATGGTGCGGCACTACTTAGTCTACAGTGTAAGCCTACGGATACATGCCGAAAGATCGTGTATCAAAAGTGTGTCCTTATAAAAGTCATGGTTCACCTGCCGATGATCGGACCACCTGCCCATGATTTGTACAATGGGATTTCAAGTACAAATGTATTTACAGGAAATGTCTTTGCAAGAAGTTTACAGCAACGCTCTTGTTGTTTACCACTTTCATATTGCAACTGCGAATTGTTTTCTTTTTTGTCAGTAACGTTGGAACAAGTAAATTTGTTGGAGAACATCGGCAACTACACGGTGGTGCTGCTGCAGGTCCACAAGAGAGTGTGGCCCATAGCTCAGCGCGACTGCCTCATCTGGTCTCACATGCGTTCTCTTGACGTCAATCACCCCGACCTACTGAAGCTCGACCCTCGTCCTTACGATGCTTGGATTGTTGGGAGCAGATCTACTAGTCATGCTGATGCCCCGGTGAGGAACTTAGACTTACCGTCATTAGTTGTGTCCTAGCATTGGGATGAATATATTAAAAGTGCTTGTGGTTGAGGCTCGTACTAGAAATATTTAAATCAAGTGCAGTGTCGGCAGATCGCTAATAGGGAAAGGTAAGTTGACTAAATCAAGACCCTACTAATATTCCTCAATCAGAAAACTGTCGAGCATTGCAATTTCCGTATTTTTCTACATAAAAGGGAGCATCCAAAAGCAAAAAAAAACATTCCATGCTTATTATTCATAACTCCTCTACATTTATAACCTTTCGGGGCAGATGGCTGTGAAGTAATTTTGGTCTTTGGAAGCAAAAAATGATTTCGGCCCCAGATGAGTTAGAATCACTATGGACAAGAAATGAGTGAAGAAACTCTTCGAGCATTTATTTGCGGTCATTTCAGTGTTTGTAATGCTTTTCTAAGTTAAAAAATTATTTTGTGACACAATTTCTCCCAAGACCATATAAAAAAGAACGATCGTCATTCGCCTTGAAAGGTTATAGCTTATTCATTCACGTAAGTTGAGTTGACACAAATTTGCTAAAGTTCACTAAAATTTCCTATGACTTGTGGAAGTCACAATTGCTACGATGATCCTTTCACGGAGAGTGGATTTCAAAGTCCACGCATGTTGACAATTCTTCGGGTTAGCTGCCTACCTACTGATCATATGATCCCTTGCAATGCTTTTGGCAGCCAAGAGAGAAGAACCTGCTCCAAAGTGGAGCTCTAACATCTCTGTCCGGCCAATCAGGTTTAATCTAAGTTAAGCTTGATATCTTAGTTAGTTTTCAACTAATTAATTCTAGGAACCGAAGTCGGTGTTTCAACTGACGGAGACAGGAAGACTCAGTCCCTCACAAGGATTCGGCGTGAACAACAGATTCTTGATTGTATTCCTCTGGACGCTATTTTGTGCTGAGTAGACTTACTAATGGTGTCATTGTGATGGAATATGTTTAGATAAGAAACAATTCTCTACCAGGTCTTCTGGCAGTTTCCTTCCTGAGTTTGGAATTGAAAAGTTTACATGACAGTTGTACAATTTCGCTGAAAACACCGACATACCCGTTATTAAGTGGTGTATCGTGAGAACTGAGGTGGAAAGGGCTCAGGTGTTGCTCGAGTTGGTGGACAATCTCAGTAGAAGTTATTTGGCAGTGTACAGCTATGCGCTATGTCATCCATTCTGAATTAGCTTGACTAGCTTCGTTCCTTGAAGGGCTTGTCGATATGGGATTGCTACATCCTTTGTATACACGGCTCGTGCGAGGGGCTTAGAGACTGCAGCCTACACCAGTATCAGCCCTATGTGGGTTACCCCATTGCCCACCAACTGCAACCACTCACTGCCCCTTCAATGCCATCCATTGGACAAATGATTACTGTCTCCACCACGGAAGCTTCTACCTCTTAGCTAATTCGACCATGAAAAGACAATGGCTTTGGAAAGTGTTGTTTCAAGTTTGCTAAATGTTGAGAATTTCTACGTGGCGCGTCCCAGCGCTATCGCTAGTTACAAGAGGTTGCTAATTGTTGACCAAACTCTCGTCTCCTCAGCTGGACACTAACCGTATTAGAGTGGACGCCCGCACGTGCTTCCTGTGCCTTACGTACATAGTTCCGCCCCTGGCTGAGGGCGAGACCATTGACACCATCTCCAGAGACCGTATCTTTGTTGAAGTCACCTACACTTCCGCAGGTGAGCGTTTTTACTGTGTCACCTTTTGCTACAATCCATATCTGACGGTTTTGCTTGTTCTGTGCTCTGAAGCCTATCAAGTAAGTACCGTTTGTTGTTTGGGTCTGGCTTAGCTTTACGTTGGACTCGTTTTTTTTCTGCTTTCATATGTCGCAAATATCAACATTGCTAATCCCCCTCCAATGGCATAGGGTGGGCCATAGACCATAGGGGTTAGGTTAGTAGGTTCGCCCATCCTATGTTATGGGGCGTTGCGACCCCAGGGGGCTCATATAAGTTACCTTAGCCATTAGCTAGGCTTTCGGGACGTCTATCTTTCGTGCCCACTTTGTTTCCTTCCATTTTCATACTCCTACTTGGGCATGCTTTATACTTATCTTCCTCTTCTTTCCTTACCTGCTGTTCCCATGCGCGTTGATCCTGTGAGGGAACACCTTCGTGTATGGGTTGAATTGGGTTCCCCATATCTCTATCGTCATACTGCATGTCCTTTGCTTCTTCTTCCTCTGTTAGATCCCCATTATCGTCGAAACGGAGGCTTAAAACACTCAATATAATAATAACGCTAATGGTGTGATAGGTAATAGCTAGTTCCCCTTAACGGCTTTGTTTCGCGGAATACTGTATTTGTGGCTTGAGTTTCTTGATTTAGTGTACACCCTGTTAGTTTTTTGCTAAAGTTAGAACACTTTGCTCTAAACCAGCAGGGGCTTGGTCATGCCCTCCAGCGGTTGTGAGGCCCTATTTCCTGTCTAGTGAGGCTGGATTACTCAAGCGTTTGACGAATATATTATAGTTTAACAAGTAAGAATTCTTTGCCATACCTCTGGGCTTAAGTGTTAAAAATATCACGGTCGACCATTTTTTTTTTCAGGACATTACCCTTTCACGGGTGTTTCATAGGTAATCTTTCTTTCTGTCCCGGCTGGGATTCTTTTTGTATTTTTTGCTTCTCATTACGGTATCGGTATTTGCTGTGCCTCTGTTATTGGGCTTCCGTTGTGCCTGATGTAGCTACTGCATGTATACGTATTGTGTCTTTCGTCTTTGGGTGACGGTTGCCGTAAATAGGGAAGATAAAATTTGAATGTGACTCTCTCGGTTGGCCCTTGGGCCCTTGTTGCAGAGCGTGGCAGGCGACTTGTCAAGATCTCGAGCTATTGGGCCACGTTCTGCAACTAAGCATAGATATCTCTTCATAATTTTCTTGTAAAATGCAGTGTAATGTGTAGCTACTATAGTTCTCACTGGCCGTGTTACACTGTTTTTCGCAAATAATTCTTAAGCAAAATTGTCGGATCACTATGGTATTTCAACACTAAGCCGTTTACACCCCAACCTAATTTATGGCCCACGTAGCATATTGCTATATGTGTTTACAGGGGAGTGTCTATTGTATATTAGGCCTATATTAAGTTGAACCCGAAAGTCGCGTCTACGTGTTCGGACGACGACCCAGTGTTGCCAGGTTGTCGAGGCATAATATCTGTAGACCGGAGCCGAAATATCTGTATTTTGCCAGAAATATCTGTAGATCTAAATACTTTCACTAACGTGTCTTGTCTGTCATTTGTCTATAAAATTATATTACACACCGTTTCGAAGTCTGTGAGTGATACTGCCTATGACAAGCTATACCCATGTGAAACCCTGTGAAAAACCCCAATCTACGGTAGCCACATCCGACAAACACTCAGAATAATGGCGTAACTCTGTATATAATAGTCTATTAAGGAAGCCATCCCATTTAAAAAATAGCTCAGTTATCGATTTTTCTGGCAAAATATTTTGCCATTGGAGCATATCCTTTATTTATATGCAGGTTTACGAGAAGGGGTATTGCGTGCAATTGCCCCAGATTCACGGTCATGATAGCACCAAACCTGCTAGAAATTGGCAAGGAGCACACCACAATCGGCTGAATTTTCGGCTATCAGCTACACCAAAGTTGTCCTAATTGTCGTCCGTGTACCTTTGGGGATACGCAACATAGTTCATGGGGTACGTGAGCAACTCCCCTTGTACTACGAGAAATGGCTCCAGTCATCGTGAAGCCACTGCTTGAAATATTTAATCGGTCTCTGAGAACGGGAGAAGTTCAACAGGATTGGAGGCTAGCTAACGTGATACCGATACATAAGAAGGGGGACAAGAAAAGCCCCAGCAACTATCGAGCAATCAGTCTTACATCGGTCGTCTGCAAAACTATCGAACGCCTCCTGAAAAAGCGCATCACTGACCACCTGAGGATGCATCAGCTCATATCCGACTCTCAGCATGGCTTCCGAAATGGAAGAAGCTGCTCAACAAACCTTCTGGACTTTTTCTCAAAAGTTACGGATATTAAAGATGAAGAAAAGGGTGTAGACCTTGTGTATCTAGATTTCCAAAAGGCTTTTGATAAAGTTCCCAATCAACGGCTAATGAAAAAATTGGAAGCCCATGGCATCCATGGAGACCACTTACGATGGATCGGGGCATGGTTCACAGGTCGGCAGCAGCGAGTGACGCTCGAAGGAGAAACGAGCGACTGGACGCAGGTATCATCAGGGGTTCCACAAGGTAGCGTGCTTGGCCCACTTCTGTTTTCAATTCACATCAATGATCTGGATCTTAACATCCGTTGTAAAATCATTAAATTTGCGGATGATACAAAACTATGTCATCCTGACACGAAAAAAGCCGAGCTTCAACAAGTCCTTGACCACCTCATGGAACGGAGCGCAACGTGGCAGATGAGCTTTAATGTCGACAAATGCTTAATAATGCACGTAGGGCTTGTGAAAACCTTCAACCCCCATTGAAAATGAATGGGACGGAATTGGCTCCTGTCACCCAAGAACGTGACTTGGGAATCACAATTACAAACAAACTACAGCACAGTCAGCAAGTGGACAAGAGTGTGAAAATGGCAAGCAGAGTACTCGGATTCACTACCAGAAATTTTGAATACAAGTCCAAGGACATCATCGTTCCCCTGTACAAGGGATTAGTGTGGCCACACTTAGAGTTTGCTGTTCAGTTCTGGTCGCCACATCTTTGCAAAGATATCGATAACATGGAAAGGGTCCAACGCAGAGCAACGAAATTGATACCTTAGCTGCGAAACAACCCGTATGAATGTCGCCTAAAGGAACTGGTTCTGATCTCTCTCGAGCAAAGACAACTTAGGGGCAACTAATAGAAACATTTAAGTATTTGAATGGCTTCAACGACGCACCTACAACGGGACTCTTTGAAAGAGACCTTAATGAACGCTTCAGAAACAATGGTCAAACACTCAAGCACGAAGAACGACCTAAGTGAGCAGTTCTTTCTGTATTTCATAGTCAGCATTTGGAATAGACTTCCTTCCGACGTTGTTATTGCGGAATCAGCCAACGTGTTTAAAAATAGTCTTGACATACATTGGGAGAGACATCCTCCACAGCTAGGAATTCCTCCTCCAGGAGTCGCAAACTCTTAACGGCCAAATTTTCCTAGGCCACCTGAACCCGTCTTCTTCTCTCTCCCGCTCCAACTACACAGTTTGACATCTCCTAGCTCCGCGTATCACTGGCTCTTGATTGTGCTTGCGTGCATTCATGATCGTCTCTTTGGCACGGAATCTTCCCCCTTTTTTTCTCTTTTCTCCAGTTCTCTATATCCTACTCGCATGATGGCAATAGCTCATAGAGGGCCGGGGTGTAAGTTCCGGTGTCTCTTTCGGAATGGGTCTATTGGTTTGTCTACTGCCGCCTATCTTATCAAGTCTAACGCCTTATCGGTCAGTCTCGTTCATAGTAATAAATCGGCGGTTCCTTGCTTGTGTATAGATTCTGTAAAGTCTTATCTATTTCAACAGTGAACCCGGGCGGCTGGGCCCCCGCGTCGGTGCTGCGCGCCGTCTTCAAGCGAGAGTACCCTAAGTTCCTGAAGCGCTTCACCCAGTACGTCGTGGACAGATGTAGAGATCAGCCTATTGCCTTCGACGGTATCAAATTCTCGAGTAAAAGCAACGTTTGGCGCGGCTAACGTTGCTCTAGTTAACGTTCCGTGATTTGTGTAGACAATTTTAACGCAGATTCTTTTTTACGTAAACTAGGCTGTCTAAATATTTAGTTGATAACATATCCTCTCATGAAATACGACCGTGATGAGGTTGGGCCAAGACTCACTACCGAAAACTCCCGCGCGCCGCTGCGACATAGCAAATGCAACCACACTTATTTCCTGGCGCTTTAGAGTGCCGCGTCATTTGTTATCGTTGGTTCCGTACCTTCCTAATATTCCCTATGTAGCCAGCACTTGAAATCGAGTGTTCACAGCCAGAAGTGGTCATATCCATTTTTGGCGAAATTGGGTTATACTCACCAAGTGGGTGCTTGCAAGGTAGCTATATTTTTAGTGTGTCACAAGTGTCTACGCCATACCTCTTGTTAATGAAGAGGTATGGCGTCGACACTTGTGACGCTAAAATGTACCTCACAAGAACCCACTTGGTGAGTATAACCAAATTTCGCCAAAAATGGACATGACCACTTCTGGCTCTAAGCCCTCGAAATACAACTATGTGTATCACTTCATGAGAGGATGCGTTACAGCTAATTATTATATGCAATCACAGCAGTAGCGGATGTTGATTTCTTTGCCTATTTTGTTGCAGAAACTTCCTTCACTATTAGTGAGGGAAACGTCTTGTAAATTACACAAATATATGTCGCTAATGATGATGTTTCTGGTAAATTCTGGAGGCCATTTGAGGAATAGTATATTTGATCTAATATTTTTTAGTGTAGGGGAGATTTTATAGTCAAGCTTATCTTGGCCAATCGTCGGCTGATCTGCAGTAAACCGTCAAAACCTTGACATTGAAAAAGCGCAGTGTGTCCAATGTCCATATTTTCAAACAGTAACGCTTCTTTGTTAGTTATATACAATCTTACGTTTGGTGGTGTTAAAACCTGTTACTGATCATATTTTAAGACCTTCAGTATATTATTAGGCGGTGTTTCTTGCGGAATATTTCGCCTGACAATTTAATGCGTGTGAAGCCTTCCTTCGTGCGTTACATAGATGGCCTACAGGATAAAAAAATGCAAATACATTTTGGCTTTTAGAGCAACTAGACTTAATATTAAAAATATTTTTTAGCTAAATATTCATAACATAGGTAGAGTACATGCAAGTTTATGTTAAAATTTGTGGAATATAACCAAATGTGAAGCTTCAGTTGGTTATGTGCATCCGTGTTATCAACGCTGATTTAATAACTCTCCTGGTTCTCTGCATGCAGTCGACGGTTGGCCACATAAGATGGGGCAAAGCTGTGTTACGAAATAGTTTAATTTTCTAAATATTGTGCATATCTCGTGTAATGTATAGAGACAGCCATTTATGTTACCGTCTTAAAGAGTATAGACCCCTACATTATAAGAGACTTGCCTTTATTTTTAAAATAAAGTTAATGTGATGCTTCTATTAGCTACCTAAGTTTTGTTACGCACAGGTCTTGTATTCATCTAGTGGCGTTTAGAAGCAAAGTTGTGTGCGTGGATTCTGCGATAATTTTTTGCCCAGCACATGTTGATCTCTGCTGCGTTGCAATTAGTTACCTAATGAACTTGCATTGTTACAGCCTTGCTATAGGTATACGTGCCACGGGGCGCTGCTCTTCTCTTTATAGCTTAGTGGGAAAAGGAGCTCTCAGTGCTGAAGCTGCTTTACTTTACAGTTTCATATTGGCTAGCACATGGTTTTCACATACTTTTAAACCAAAAGTATCATATTTACTGATATGCTAGGTACTCTTAGCGCAAGGACTTGCGGCCCAAAGGTGCCTACACAGGACAGAGGATCAAAAATTTCTAAGAAAAGGTCAGTGTACCAAAGCGTCCGAAAAAACGGCAAGCGACCAAAGCATCCAAAGGAAAGTAGTCAAAGGACCAAGCTATCAAAAAAAGTCATAGGACCGAAACATCCTAAGGAAAGATGTCACAGGACGAAAGCATCCAACTAGAAGAGGTCAAAGGACCAAAGCATCCAAAGGAAAGAGGTCAAGAGACCAAAGCATTCAACGGAACAAGGTTGAAAGGACCAAAGCATCCATACGAAAGAGGTCGGACTACCAAAGCATCCAAAGGAAAGAGGCCGGAGGACCAAAGCATAATAAAAAAAAGTGCTCAAAGGACCAAAACATCCTAAGAAAAGATGTCACACGACCAAAGCATCCAACGGAAAAAAGGCAAAAGATCAAAGCATCCAAAGGAAAGAAATGTTACTTTATTCTGGTCTCCCTCTTCTCTCCTGCCTTGCTGTTCACATGCGCGTTGATCGTGTGTGGGAACACCTTCGTGCATGGGCTCCCCGTTTCTATCGACGTGATCTGTGTCTTTTATTTCTTCTTCTGTTAGATTACCTTTGTTTTGAAGCCGGAGGCTTAAACTGTTCAATAACAATAATAATTTCGCGATAGGTATAGATGAGGATCCTTTTCTCGGCTTCCTCAATGGTACCACCGCTATAAACCAGTAACGTCCAGCGTTGTGTGCTCGCGCGCCTCTGCTTGTGCTTGAATGCTTACCGTACCCTGTGACTTCGAGCTTAGATTTTGATTACCGGTCCTGTCAGTAGAGTAGGTATGCTTGCTAAATTGAGACTGTTTAGTAAATGCAACGCAGACATTTAGAGCTTCTCCACATAATACTTTGCATTCGGCCCGAGCCTGCTGCGTTGCCTTCTGTGCTAGGAAAGCAAAGCTCTAATCCATCGGTTTTGTTGCGCTCACTCCTGTTTATCCAGTATGGAAACGCCCCCGTGCATGGGTTCCACGTTCTTTCAGGATAAAATGCGTCTATTGCTCTGTATCCGTGCAACGTTTACTTGAACCAACTTTTACATCCATCTATTTTTGCCACCGTCTGGTACTGCACAAGTTCCTATAACTCACGGCATTGTGGAACCATTAAACTCGCTGCAGACGATAGTCTTTTGTCCAGTGTTTTAACTTCACCGCGTTCGAATGCGTTGCTGCGTCTGTGTAATCAACGAAAAAGAGCACTGCTTTCTGAGACGACATTCGCTAATAATTTGAAAGGCACAAGGCACTGCACTCGTGACAACGGCGAAGTCAGAGAATGCGACGGTAAACATTTTATCGAAACTTTGGTAGACACGCTGTCGTGTTTAGAAGGACAGCACGAAATTTTCGAACGTGGTGAAGTGAAAACACAGGGCAAAAGACTATCGTCTGTAGCTGGCTTTACATGTATACGTACTGAGGGTAAAGGCCTCTCCACACGACGACGCGTGTCCCAGGGCATGCCCTGGAACAGCGCCTGATTTTGCTCTCAAGCTGCTAGAGAGCAGGGCATGTCATTGAATTCAGCAGAGGCCCGTTGAGAGGGGACGCGTCACCTGGTACAAACAATACCATATCACGGCGCGGTAATGGTAAAACTAGGGCGGGTTCAAGTTCGAATACCTTTGGGGCGAGTACTCTCATGTCAAGTACCGCTGTACCGCTACACGTGGATGCAAACGCGGATACGGTCACTGTCCCACGGCCATGTCCCTGGGACATGCCTTCGGACACGCCCCGTCGTGTGGAGAGGCCATAAGGCTTCCGCTGCGTGGAGTCGTTGGATGTAGTGCCCAGCGTGTTCTCTCTCAGCAGTTACGCGTACCTTTTACAGGAGCCTCTTCCGGCTGTTGTACCTTTGTGTCTCTGAAACAACACGGAGTTTGATGAGCTAAATCACTACTTTCAATTTCCCTGTACCTGAGTGGTTCCCAACCTTTTCTATATCTGGCAGCACCCCTAGTAAACTTCAAGTATGTTCACGCACCCCCTACAAAATTTACAGCTCATATATGAGAATAATCAGTGAAATTTATGCTACATTTGTGCGATATATTGATTAAAGTTAATTTTTAGGTATGGAAATAATCCATCATTTCGCACCTCTTAGAAGATCATCTCGCACCCACAGGGGGGTACGAGCACCCCTGGTTGGGAACCACTGCTGTAACTAAACGAGTTCATGATTATCTATTCTATTGTAATGAATGTTAGCGATGTAGTCTGAGAGACATTAATATATTCTTGATTTGCGTCTTTAATTGCTTCACTGTATGGCTTACTAAATAATTTTGCTACCTTCTTCGTATCTTTCTAACTAAATGAATTCGTTCATCACTATTCTATTGTAATGTCTACTTCGTTTATTTTCATACTAATTTCTCCTTAATTTGAATTTGTGTGTGTATCACGGATATGTATCATACATTAGCTACTGTGTATGTTAGAAATACTGATTATCCTTTGACCTGGAATATTGTCTTTGTTTACCTGTTGAGAAATCTGCCGAACACTGTGATCTAATATCTACCTTTCGTGCTATGCAATGTTCTATTTTGTTATATTTGTGTCGCTGCATTGATGCAACTTTTGCTAATTACGTGTATAGGCCGTCAGGTTAGATTAGTTAGGTTCGCCCAGTCTGTGTTATGGGGAGCAGCTCCTCCAGAGGGACTTCACAGGCTGCCTTAAGTTTAGCTAGGCCTTCGAACGGTCTTTTCCTGCCCATTTTGCTTCTTTCCATTTCTGTACTTCTACTAAATCTGTGTTCTCTTCTTCTTCCTCCTCTTTTTCGACTTTTTTTTCCAATGCTCTTATTAATATTTTTTGGGAACACTCTCATGCCTGGCTTCCACCTCTCCATGGATATGCTATATGTCCCTTATTTCTTTCTCTGTTAGATCGCCTTTGTTGTTGGAACGGAGCAGTAAATTATCTAACATTCTATTTTGTGTAAGCACATAGCCGCCTTTGGTACTACTGATCGTGGCGTTTCTCCCTCGTTTCGGCATCATTTGTATACAGTAATAGAAGTTTTTTTTATCAGTTAAGCAAAAACCCGCTGCAGAATATAGTCTTTTGTCCTGTGTTTTCACTTCACGGCATTCCAATACGTTATCGTCTTTTTAAACAACCAAAATGTGCTCTGCTTTCCAAATTCTTAATCACTGCTAATCTGGAGAGACATCAGAAACTTAACTGTGACACTTGCTAAGCCAGCTAACAAGACTGCTAACATTTCAATATATCTTTTTCTGGACACATAGTTGTGTTTGTATGAACACTTTGAAACATTCCAATGCTTAAGAAGTGAAACCACAACACACTACTTTCGTCTGCAGCGGGCTTTGGAGAGTGGCATTCATCAGTCGCGAGGGAGCGTCTTAGTACGAATTAGAGATTGGCCCGTGCGGTGTGCCTCGGCATGTCCAGCCTCCTCAAACACCAACAGCTCGGCAGAACCCTGGAATTGAACGTAGCACTAGTCTTATGCAATTTTATGCTATTACTTGCTACAGTTCTTCCATACTCTAGAATGGCTTGATTTCACACTTTCGGCTCCTGGCAAATTGCATGGTTGAAGATAGTTATCGTTTTTTTTTTTATTTTCCGGATATATTGTTCGGCTGATACATCGACGCCTTATGAGTAGAAGCCTGAAGTTCGAAAATATAAACATGAAATCTGTATGTCTCCGTGCATTGCCACTCCGGAACTGACGTACATCGGAATTTTTTGTTGAATTACGATAGTGTTTTTACTACAAGCTCAGATGCCAGTAATGTATATATAGCTGTCTCTTTTTACTCTTGGTTACGTTGGCTTACGATTTGTACGAGGCATTCATTATTATTATTATTATGGCTGCGTTAGGAATGCAAGCGCATCGATGTACTCGAAGTAATTTTTGGAATGTACTATATCGCTTTGTGTTCTTCGATTGCATTGCCCATGTTTTCTTGTCTAAAGTCTGATTCACATAACTCTTTTGAATGTGTTCTTTAAGCTAATCGCACCTACGAATGTTTTGGTGTGTTCTGTCAACACAGCAGCGTGCGGCTTACGTAAGGGCCAGTTCACACGTCCATCATCGTAACGCGTTCACGCACGAAAATGAACACGAGTCGTGAGTCAACTTCTGCTGTCGCTATCCACGCGTAGAACTGACGTTCATTCAAATGACTGATGCCGCTTGTTTAGATATGATTTCGTTTGATTACATTTTCGCTGATATTTCGCGTCGGTTTGAAGTCACATTCGTGTCTCATGGTCTTATAGCCTGAATTTGATAGGAACAGCCTATTTTCAAAATATTTATAGCCTGATAAACCGATAAAAGTAAAAATAGCACGCAGCAATGCACTTCCTTGTCGACTCAACGATGGCGTCTGTGTTTTTAGTATGACATTTACAGCCGAACAAGTTTTCCTTTGTCAAACGGGAATACAGTGATTTTTATCATTGAAGTGGCGGGAAAAAAGCATTTTTATCGACTTGTTCATGATTTGAACACGCTATAGAGGATTAATTAAGCATTTATAGGTTCTGTTTAGTGTTTACTAAACTTGAATACGCGGCGTGTCGAATAAACCGACGTACTTCATCCTTCACTCTGCCACATGTGCTGCAGCCGCTTCCATCAAATCAACGCGCCGCGTCCATCAGTTTGACTGAACGCAATACGTTGAGGGATGTGTGAACTGGCCCTAAGACTTGCTCAAATGTTTACCGTCAAGTCTCTGAGCTCAATTGAGTGTCACAAGTCAAGTATCTGATGTTTCTTCGTATCTTCAGTGACTTTAAAAACTTCGAAATCTGTGATCTTCTCCGCTGCTTAAACAACTCAGCAAAGCTGTCATACGATTAGCTGAAAGAACATATTTAAAAGACTGTCGTGTGCATTGGCATTAAGACCGTGTTGTTTTCTTCTATAACTTCTTACGTATTCGCTTTCTTGTTTTTCTCATAGGCATGCAGTTGCTAAGCGCGGTCCCCCAGGGTGTATAGGATGGGCCATAGGGTCAGGTTAGCTTATCCTATGTATATTAGGAGCAGCGACCATAGGCGGACCTGTAAGTTACCTTTGCGTAAGCTAGGGAGTAGGACTTTGGGACGTCTTTCCTTCGTGTCCAGTTTGATTCCTTCCATTTTCATAGTCTACTTCTACTGATGTTACTTTCTCTTTGTTCTTCCTCTTCTTTCCCTACTTGCTGTTCCTATGCGCGTTGATCGCGTGTGGAAACACCCTCATGCATGTGTTCTATGTTTATTATGACAAGTTGGCATACAACGTGTCCAAGAACAGCTTAGTACTGATTTGGAAAGGAAGGCTTAAGCTATCTTGTATAACCATACCATAACGTTACTCGCATTTGGGCCCACAGCATGGCTTTCAATATTGTGCTGTTTTTGTCTAATTGGTTCTTCGTACTCCAGCCTGTGGTCTCTTTATCGGTCTGCCGTGTTTCGGGTTTGCTGTTCTTGTGTACGGAATGCCAATTTAACTCGTCCCTCCGCATTCTTCCTCGTCTGGGCACACATTGAGCTGCCACTCTGTCTACTCTCTACCTCTTCGTTCACAGCGAACAGCAACCTGTCTGCTCTCTTTCTCATTTTGGTACACAGCAAACTGCTAGGTACTTGTTTTTTTTTTTTTTTGCTCTATTTTTTTGGTTCACAGCGATCTCTGGAAGCATGATGGCTCAAATTTGGAACTTAAGGTAGTTATCCAAAAGTACTTTTAATATCGTACTACAGAAAAGACACCTGGTGCGATTCCTGCTGTATTGCCATTCATGCTCTTACGCAATTTCTGTGTAGCTGTGCCTGCTTTGTATGTAGTATAAGGTAGTTTGTGGCTTTCTAATGTTAGAACTGCTGTGCCTTATATTCCTTTGGTCCAATGCACGAAGTTCTTTGAAGATTTTTCGATTCTCACTGTTCATCTGTAGTTTATTTTGATATTTGTACCGGAAACAAAGATTGCTATTTGGATTTATCAGTAAAACACAGAAATAAGTGCCGAGCATGTAATTATTTTATCTTTTTACTTGTACCAGGCTATATGTTCCAACTGGTGCAGTCCTGTTGCTACTACTGTTGTGTGCATTTAGAGTTCTTCTCTATGTTCTCCACTTCTGTTGTGCTGACTAATATATATGTATGGCTACCTATGGCATGAATACAATATGCTCTAGATTGTTGGGTTCTCTCCGATCCAA
>LQNS02278080.1:7519632-7534042 GCA_001587735.2 Parhyale hawaiensis
TATGACCCAAAGCCTCTTCAGTTTCTTGGCCTAGGGGTGAAGTTGATGTGTTGGTGCGCTCGTCGTGCCAGAATGAGGAGTGCTCCTGCTGGGACCCTGAGGCACCAGGGGCGGAGCTCGAGAAAAAGAAGAAAAAAAAAAAAAATAGAACACCAAAAGCTGTCTATAAGGAGGGTTACGCCTCAAAACAGTTCTAAACTACTACAGTAAAACCCCTCTAATCCGCACCTCAATAATCCGAAACCCTCCCTAATCTGAACATCTCATTACTGTTCGAAATGCTATCTGAACAAGTGAGCATTTTTCAGATTAATGGGGTATAGTACGGAGTTCCTAAAAATACCTCTGTAATTCGTGCAAGACGCTTCTCATTTTTCAAATAAAAGAGGTGATAAGCAAAAATCTGCGCGAGTTGCTGCGCAGAAGGTACGAACAATCTCACTATAATCCGTATTAGTGCGGAATAAAGAGGTTTTTTTGAATTTGTAAGTACCCCGGTAATCCGAAAGCCCCGCTAATCCGTCACCCCCTTCCCCCCGTGCTGTGCGAATTAGAGGGGTTTTACTGTATTTAGACGCCCCAGAGTTGGGCGCTGACGCGGGTCTGGTGCTACTGACAGAAGGTGTTCTGTCTTCGCGAGCCACTGAGAAAAATTCGTTGCAACACTCTATCCATTCTCGTTTTCCCGGAAATTTCAGTTTCCAGAAATGGGCTCCCCCCGTGCTGTCCGGGAAAATGGGGTTCCACTGTACATATTTTTCTTTACTACGCTAACTCATTTTCTATAGAAAAAAAGTGTATGAATGAAAACATTTTCTCTTTTGACGTTACATATACTCTATGTACCAAATTTCAGGATTCCAAAACTATCATTGTTTTTATTGTAGCATGAAAACTCATTGAGTTCTATTTTTTTTTAAATTAAAAAATACAGATAGGTATATTTTTATATATATTTCCTATTATCTCAAAAATTAGGGCCTACATAAAAAATGTAGGAGCAAAATGAGTTTCTTTTTCAAAAATACATATACCGTGCAAATTTTAGAACAATCAGTTCACAATTGATAATTTTGTGTCCACATGGCCCCCTCTCAAAATGTACCAGGTGAGAAAGTTTTACCCAACATTTTTTAAATGTCCTCCCTCTCATGTCTTTAATTTAATGTCCCAAATGATGCAAAATATCATTGTAGGCCTACGGTACATGTGCAATACTTCTATTATCTTCAACTTAATACAGTATGTGTGTATTCTAGCAGAAATTATTTGGACATGTTTAATGTTTAGCTTCATCAAATATCTACTTGTTGGACCAAGGAGTCAGAGTTGGGAGTCAGAAAATGTTGAGGACCTGGAGTTGGAAATTCTGGAGGGCCCGGAGTTGGACCTTGAACCATCCAACTCCGCAACCATGGTATTTACTAAAATTTTGTCATAATTCAATGCAAACTATTCAATTTTATCTGGCTAGCATCAGCTGACAATGTTTTCTGTTGCAGATAGTGATGGCTTCAGCCGCAAGCTTGAGTGACCCTGGTGATCCTGGAGAATGTAGTGATTCATCAATAAGAAAGGAAAAAAAATCTTCAACATCAGCATCAAATATCAACACAGAGGCTGGTACCAGTGGCAGTACTCAATCTGCTCCTGTGCTAGAATGTAAAGCAAGCTCAAGCAATACAGACTGTACTGAAACCAAAGGAGCAAAGCCTAAAATTAGTAGCGCTGGCCCCAGCAAAAAGCAGCCCCTATGTTTACTTGTTGTTGGCATGGCAGGTTCAGGCAAGACTAGCGTGGTAAGAAGACTCAGTATGCATCTTGCCAGCACAAGAAAGCCATTCTATACGGTTAACCTTGATCCTGCTGTAAAAAGTGTCCCATTCATGCCTTTTATTGACATCAGAGACACGGTAAACTACAAAGAAGTGATGAAACAGTACGGCTTAGGTCCTAATGGTGGCATTGTTACATCTCTAAACTTATTTTCCACAATGTTTGATGACGTGTTGAAGTTGATAGCCAAAAAGGAAGACCAAGTCGACTATGTCATCTTTGATACTCCTGGCCAAATAGAAGTGTTCAACTGGTCTGCATCAGGACCTATAATTGCAGGTGCTTTGGCCTCTGTGTACCCCACTGTTATTGTTTACGTAGTAGATATTGTGAGATCAAACAACACACAAACGTTTATGGCTAACATGCTCTATGCTTGCTCTATCCTCTATAAATACAAGCTTCCCTTCATAATTGCCTTCAACAAAATTGACATCACAGACTGCAAGTTTGCCTTCGAGTGGATGCAAGATTTTGAGGCTTTCCAAGACGTTGTTGCGGAAGAGAGCACATTTGCATCCAACCTTACAAGGTCCATGTCTCTTGCTCTGGAGGAGTTCTACTGCAACATCAAAGCCTGTGGTGTTTCCTCATTTACGGGAGAGGTACGTGTTTTTTGAGGCCAATAAGTATATAAACATTGGCAGAAAAGCGAAGCAGTTACGACTTCAGACTTGGAAATCATCATCTGCAGTGTGTCGTGCAACTGAACTTTAACAGCTGGAGTTCATTTGGCATACCCATTGTTGCTTTAGCTCACTCAGCTCTAGATTGATTTATGACCAGTTTTCTGAATTGATTGTGGTTGTAAGTTGTCAACTTCTTTTAACTGCGGTACGTAGCATGTAGCTATTAGCAATAGCTCTTAGTTGGAGCTTACTTTCAACGACAGTCTTGTATCTACCTATGGGAGTGATTGAGCTGTGGATCATAAGTATACTTGTTATTTATGCCATAATTGTCAGCCAATAATTGGTTCGAGTTAAGTCAGGATAGAAGAATGGTTATGATACCACTGAGAATCAGTTCAGTGATGAAAAACCATGCCTCTGACACAGATTTAAGCCCCAAGTTTCACTCTACTTTTACATCATCTAATATATATCCTACAGTTATCACAAAGTTAGTCAAGCACTTTAGCAAAAATGCAACAGAACGTACTGCTGAGCCGTCATACGTAATAATGACTGCATCCATAATTGCATATTACTGACATTTCTACTAGGCGTGGAAGGAAGATTATTAAAATTAGTTGATGCCAGAAGCTTGGGTAAACAAAGACTTCATTTAGGAAATCTTTTACATGAAGGAATAAACTGGACCATGATGATGAAAGCTACTGAATGCATTAGGTACTGGCATATAGCTAAGGTTGTTTATGATTAAGGAATATGAATCGAGAATGTTTCATTGTAATGCCGTCGTTCAGGGCATGGCTGAGCTGGTCGACAAGTTGGCTGAAGCTGCAGTAGAATATGAAGAGTATAGGGCCGAGTACGAACAGCTCAAAGCAGAAGCCGAGAAGAAGAAGGACGAAGAGAAGAAGAAAAATATGGCCAAGTTTAGAAGTGACTTGGCTGCTGATGGCAAGGAGCTTATCAGTGAAGTCCGCAATACAATTAGGTAAGATCGCCCTTAGCCGTATGAAGAGACCTGTATTTAAATTCTATAAAAGTTAGGGCATGGTCAATTTGGCTCCAAAATTGAGCCTTCAAGGCTTGAATTGTTCGAAACTACACGCAGGTGCCCTGGCTTCAACCTGCGGAATTGAGTTTCAGGGATTGACCTTCAATAGGTTGCCCTTGAAACTTTCATAAACTTGATCTTGCTCCGGTAAAAATGGGGTTTTGAGCGCCTCATCGTAATCGCATTGCTTCAAACACTTGCAACACGAGACAGAGGGACACGACCCAAGCTTCGGCTTGCAGTTTAGAAGCTTTTAAGCCTCGAGAAAGCTTAATTGGACACCCAATCGAAGGTGCCCTAAGTCTACTGATAACGTGATCAAAAAGTGATAGCTAGAGCAAATTGCATGACATACCTAACTCTTGAGAGCTCATCACACTGCCACAGTGCCATCACATCATCAGCACCTCCTCTAAATGTTGTATCGTCTTAGTGCCTGTCCATAGTGTTGTGCAAGCTCTCTAACAGTGCTGCTATCTATGCTTTTAGCTTAAAAGCGTGATGAGTGATTTTAAAAAGCGTAGCTTGTTTGATGTACTGAAATTTCCAATAACTTAGGTTATTATATTGAGAGGTTTCCCATTAACTTAGCTTGGTTGCTTCATCCAACATCAGGAATATGGCTTGTTTTCTTATGGTAATTAATTTCAGTCTGAATGTTTTTCTTGAATTTATGCGATATTGATTAGTTATATATATATATATATATATATAAAGTGTGCATAGATATATCTATATATATATATCTACTGAATGTAATAATTTATGAATTGAAGAGTAAACAATTAACGATGCAATTAAGTGATCACAAATTATGAATGGAAGCTATTATTAATACAATGTTTTGACGTGAATACATTTCATGAATCAGACGCACAATTTGCTCAGTTGATAGATCAATTGACATTGACACTGTTTATGCAGTTTGAATTATGCAGTTCACTGACTAAACAAATTAAAACAGTAGAAGCAAAGGGCCAAAGCGGGAGCATGAAACGTGCAGCACGCCTAGACAGCAAATCTCAGCCCACGTCCAGCTACTTATTATTACAGGCATGCACATATGAAATGGTACTTCTTCAACGCAGTGAAAATTCACGACCAAATTTCTGCGCGAGAAGGTTAAAACAACAGCATCTTAAAGCACTATTTATTCGAAGCATACATTTGAAAAGAATATCTTGAGCATGAACACCATAAAGGAAAAGATTCAAGTAGACTTGGGCAGATATTACTTTTAACATTTGTGCTTGAACCATTTGCTAACATCAGTTCTTTCGACCCACTGTACGCACATAATGCCGGGGACACACTAGACAATTACACAGACAGCTTGATGCAAGGATGCGAGACTCGGACGTCACTTGCGCAACGGTATCTATGCTACCGATTTTAAATATACATTGAAACGGCCCGCTAGCTGCTCATCCTAGCAACCAGTTAAGTATAAAAATGCATATGTGGCCCCGGTATGAGCATGCGTTCATGCGACCCTTGGGGTACCCTGCAGTTTACACACATACGCGAAACACAATCCTCAAACATACACAGATAACGTTACCTACTGAAAATCACCAATTTTATTCAAACAGTGTGCGCCAAGCTGCAAGTACCTACTCTGCGAATTTCTGTATGAGCTGCTGAGAATTCCAGCTCCTTCTTGTAGCGTAGTCGACTGCAATCGTTCTCAACTGTGCCAGACGAGCCTAAAGACGCGTGGTCTTCGATTCAATTTCTTCCAATTTAGAGTATAGACAATTCTCACGGGATTACCGCCCTCCTGTAAGCTACATAATTTTTTTCCTATAAGAGCCACGCAAGTTTGAGTGACGTTCGCGTTCCCAACAAATGTTAAACTGATTGGTCACATTTTAGCACTTTCTCGTATAAATTGACATATTTAGCACATGATTTCTTGACAGTACCTACCTTATTTACGTTATCACAAGAGCAATAATTATTCACTTATTTATCTTTTAAGCACAGTGATATTAAGTTTATGCTTGAACGTTGGAACGCGTGAAATCGTTTTATTTAAATATATTCATTCAGTTGAATTTTAATTGCCCAGGTTTCTCCAGCTTCCGCTATTAACTCACCCTCGCCACACCGATGAATTTTCTTTTGTATGGCATTGTCGTCGTCATTGTTACAATGTTGCACGTCCTGATCAACGTGCTAAAAGCGTAGTAGAATATCAACTTTATATAATCACTTTCATTTGCTATTACATAGCGCTTGCTTAACCGCAGCTCACCTCTGTAACTCACCTCTCTTGGGATGCTGCGTTGATGCTGCTGTGATGATCTGAAATGTTTACTTTACTTTGCAGTAAAATGTTCTAAAGGGAACATTGAACATTCAAATTGATTCCGCTATTCAATCTTTTACCATTCTTTAAAATCAATTGGCCATGATATGACTTTTTTGGAGTACTAATCCAGCGCACGGCACACACGATTTTAAGCGATCTTGACAATATCTAAAACTCAACTGACTTGACTTCGAAGCTACCACCCGTTTTCTCAAAAAGAGACGTTTTTCTACAAGTCTTTCCCAAAGGCCGCCTACTTTATCCCCGATGCTCACAAGTTTGCCTGAAAGAAGCCGGCGGGGGCTACATCCGCCAGGCATGAACTTGTGATACAAAGAATGTATCTTATACATTTGAATGTGAAGGCAAATACATTGGAATGTTATATGTGCGAAACGCGTATATAACAGCCTGTTCGGACCAACACTAGTCGCTGTGGAGGGAATCTCTGGACTGGCGGGTGCTGGTCAGAGGCGTGTTACAATCATGCCATCGGTGTCACTCGTGCTACACACGAGTGCTACACGCCTCCAATGCAACACAGGTTAGGTAACACCAACGGCACCCCTCCTAAATGGTTGGGTTATGCTGCCTCTATTCACAAACATTAACTTTGATACTTAACAATTCGTCTTACAAAAATTTGTGACTTCCTAATATCGCTTGAATTCTAGCATTTGAGGCCCCTTTTGCATATATTTCTCAACTTTTTATCCTAAATGCAGCCAAACTAAGGCTCTGCTAGAAATGTTTGTGTACGAGTTTACCGCAAATTCCGCAAAATTTTTGGGGCACTGAGACGCACGTCGCATTCACTGCCGCACGGGGTTACACTGGGTAACACGGTGAAGGTAACACCGGCGTCTGATTACAACGCCTCTGATTTTTATGTAATACATTCACTTTTAGTGGGAACAAAAATAATATTTTTGCTTTAGATATGCAGTTTTGGGATAAATCCTGTAGCTAATAAGCCCCTAAAATAGGTTAGTATATCAAAAATCTCAAAATCTTCAGCGGGCCAGATTAAGAAGACTAACGGGCCAGATGTAGTCCACTGGCCGTAGTTTGCCTACCCTTGAACCGAGTACTCAATTTCAGGAATAAGCACCCGCATTAATCTTATGAAAATATTTCTTGACATTTGAAGTAAAATCTTGCATTATTTGTACTATTGTGGATCTAACATTTTAAGTTAATTTATAAAATGGATAGTAAAGGGGGGTAACAAATGGATAACCCACATTAGGGGTAAGAAATTAATTAGGATATTTTTACTGCGAGAGAGGGCGTCCATTTTTTACCCCTAATGTGGGTTATCCATTTTTTTTTACTCCATTTTACTATAAATAATAAACTTGTGGCACGGCTATGCTTGCACCAATTAGGTACCTACTCTCTGCTGATAATCAACTAAACTAAGTTTTGACTCCTACTCCTGGAGCCAGTGGCTTTTTGACTGCTGTTCCTCTCAAATCCTCCTACTCCGCAATCTGGCTTGCAACACCACGTCACATCTAGGGAGCTTTGACTAGTGCATTACTCTAAAAGAAACACTCTTCAGGTCTCATTTTTAGGCCCTGTGCTCATTCAAACTAGTTTTGTAGCCCATAAGCTCAAGAGGTGAACGTTGACATGTACGCTAAATCCTCAGACTCGAGACTTCCTTCTCTCAACAGGCAAATGTCTCGGCTGTAGCAGTGGTGGTCACTAATTATTATCCCTGGATTAATCTTAGCGCTGTAGTAACAACGTTTTTCAGTTGGTGTTGTATCGCTTGTTCTATCCAGGGTTGTGATGATGATATTCGTTAACACTGCGCATTTACCCACAGGAATGACACAGAGATGTTGGTGAACACATACCAGTCCGACTCTGGCAGCGACGATGAGGAGCTGGACGCTGAGGACATTGAAGAGACCAAAGAGGTGGAGTCGTTCCAAAGCTTCCTCCGACAGCAGAAGGAACGCCACGAGCAGCAGCGGGAAGACCAGCTCAGAGAACAGCAGGACCAGAAGTGATGCGCCGCCGCTATCTGCCTTAGCCCTCTATATAATTATGTTGCTTACTTCTCTACCATTATCAAATCGTGTTACTGTAGAGGAGAGCAGTCTGTGCCTGTAAAAGTACAGATGTTATCAGTGTTAGGTAATACTGCATTGCAATTCTTGCATGGCTGATTTTGGTTAGCCCCAATTTTTGCAAGCTTTAGTGCTTTTTTTTCGCTGCTGAACCAGGTTATGAGAAGTCTTCTGATGTGCCTACGTGATCTCCTTTAGCTTAGCTAGTACATACAGATTACTTTTCAACCGTATGAATTGATATAAATCATATATGTGGTTGGAAAGAGGGTATAATCAGTTGCCGTACGTCAACAAGAGTCCAGTTTCTTCGTACCTATTGTCGTGGGTCAGTTCTGAGAGATATCTTACAAGTTTCTTTTGTTGATACACTCGGTTTACGCTTCGTGAGCGAACAGCGAATTAGTTACAGTGCAGGAAGACAGAGAAAATCAGGGTCCATGATACTGCTGAGAGGTTCTTCAGCTGTTTTAAGCGCTTAGATGTCAATTTGGTGAGAATTATTGTGGTGTCGATTAACGTTCAGCACTGTTAAAGCGCCCCACGTACTCTTCAAAAACTGTGAAGTCGCACTGTTTACGTTACTGAAGATTATAGACTGTACAGTACACGGTTTTGCCCTCGGCAATGGTGTCTGACACCTGGTGGCCCCAGGAGCCTACCTAAGTCGAACCTACAACCATGCAGCGCTCCGCAACCCTCTCTCGGCGTGGTCTTTCCAAAGTATGCAGATATTATTGGCGTGCTACTACTTCAGAAGCCTCAGTTTTACTAAATACGTACGCTTTATCTTATGTTTGAAAACTTTTCTAGATTTGTCGTCAATGGTAGGCACTGATTGCGTGGTGAATAATGTATAATTGCCCTCAGGGGCATATTATGGCGGGCCCTTTCCCTGCCATAATATGTTTGGGCATCACGCACCCAAGGGTCCAGAGTGTCTTCTCCGCAGGGGATCGAGCATCTGGCCGCAGTTCCTGCTGAGAAGGTTAGCTTTGTAGAGTTAGGTAGGTTCTCTATATTTCCCCTTCTGTTCCGCGAGGTGGGCCGCCGAATGGTGGTAAGCGACCCATCCCATGGGACTCCTATCTGCTCCCACGGAAGGGACCCCCCGCACAAGTGTTCGCTTTCTTCGTTCTTCTTCTCATTTCGTTTTTTGTCTCCTCTGCGCTGCACGACTGAGCGATTTCGTTCGACCGAGCCGTGTGGAGTTGGAGATGCTCGCGCTTTATTTCCTGCCAGACATGGTGCACCTGGCTAAGATTGTTCTAATAGAACTCATTTGAGTATGACTAAACTGCTAAACTAAATCATACAAAATTGGATCGCTGTTATATAGTCTTCGTATCTAATACGGTGAGAAAACCCACAATATAATAATTATATTGTATAGTTTCTGACTTATTTTCGTTATTATGAAACGGTTTACTTTTTTCGCACAGTGATATATTCTCTTGAGATCGTCAATTTTCACGTAAGACGTGCATCAAGTATTGAGTGACGCTGTCGCAAGTCGTGCCAAGATTGGCTTATTTACATCCTTATTGGCTGTCTGTGTTAAGCGGTTAGATCAGTGTGACTTCTGCTGAAACTCCTGCAACGACTACTGTATTGTTTTGGGAAAAAAATGTTACGTATTTGGTCTGTCGAGCGTTCGGCCAATTTTGAGCAATGTTAATTTGCATATCTGACGTGTAGAAGTTATGTTACGCTTGCTTGTTTCAAACGATATTTCATTCCAATTGTAAGTTAGCTCCTTCAAAAGAAGTTATCAGTGTTCTATACGGTACTGAGTTTTCCGCGCTTGCAATGGCATACAGTCGACTCTTCATTTTCCTTTTTTCGAATTGTATGTTCAAAAGTAATTCCTTTGTATTAGCGTGCTGAGTATATGTAACGTTGCATAGCTATAAATTGCGTTATTCCAACGAGAAGATAAGTTTAATTTTTGAAGAGAGTAACAGAATGGCTGATGGCGGTTTTAAATATTTAACTCATTCACGCTGGCTGAATCCATGTTATTTTATTGAAAATCGATTTTTTGTTTGAGCGAGAGTCGTCAAGAGTATTATTATTTTTTTTTTGCCTGAACTACACGACATTATAAGATTTAACTATTAAATAAACTGCAATATAATTTTACATTAATACAATGGAGGTCAGAATTTGGTGGATACATATGTCTGCACTGGGCGTTAAAGGGCTAATAAACTCTCCTTTCCCCTCCCCCTGTCCTCCCCGAACTAATACTCTTGATAAACTCTCGTTTCATCGAAAATAAATTATTTGTTACATCAGTTATGGGAAACTTCTGTGTATTCATAACTTGTTTACTATTTCCTGTTAACGGAGTTTGTAAAGTACAAATTATTCTTACATTTGTGTTTGCTTTCAGCACAGCTTCGATATCTTCAGGACGTTCGATCTCTAACGACAAAAGTAAATGATGCATAAACAATTTCCATATGCTAACCCCGTACGATTCTATTTAACCGAGTTCATTGACAGCTCCATAGAGCACGGTAACAACACAAGAGCTTCATCTCCAAAAATCCTATATTATTATACTGAGCAGTTCTAAGCCGAGTTCACACGCCATTCATCTCAACGCGTTCACTCATCCACTCGTTCTAATATTTGTACAGTCGTTGTCTGCCCAACTTTGTGTACGCTACAAAAAGTTATTAAAATGTTGACCGTCAAATCAATTTCCTCGGCAAGTTACGGATATCTCTTGAAATTTGGAGTGAACTCAAACTAGGAAAACACTGCATTTTTCTACTATTTCTAGGGCTCCGGTACACATTCTTACCAGTGGATGAGCGAACGCGTTAACATGAATGACGTGTGAATGCGGCTTAAGTCGCCATTTTCTCGTCAACGGCGATCTTTCAGAGTAAGTGAGAAGGGGCATACAGTATGCCGACAGAAACGTGGAACTCATGCGCTAAGGTGTTCCCACACAGGATTAACACGCACGAGAACAAGTCTGAAAGGAAGAGGAAGGGAATTAGCCATCAACAGAAGAAGTATGAAAGTGGAAGGAAATTTTGCACGGGGGGAAAATGTCCCGAATGCCTAGTGAGGCTAAGGTAACGAGCTTCAAGCTGAAACTACGCATGCCAATCGTTTCTTTTCGTGGGATAAAGATGAAGCTACGTTGCTTGCGAGCTCAGAAAACACACGAGTACCATCAGTAAATTATAGCCTTTGTTGCTATCATGCCCTGGGAACAATAATGAAGGGATAACAAAACTTCAGGTGCTTCCAAATCGTGACGTCATTAGCGAGTCCATTTATTTTATGCTTAGGAGAGGTCAGACCTTTTACCGGAGTTTGGTGAAGTTATAAATGCATATTTGGGCGAAACCCACCGCACTGGTAACACTTCATTTATATTAAGCAGCAACTGCAGCCAGTTCAAGATCATGTGGTACGTCATGAAGGAATTGGGTCACCAGTGAAATCATGGTTTCTGAATCATGTCAAGCGGTAGGCACGCGAGCGAAGATGTGGTGTTCTGCGATCACGATACCGCGTGCGTGGAATTTTTTATTTGGGGTTGGATTAAAATTCCGGTAATCGATAGCTCAGTTTTTCTCCGAAGAAAAACGAATTGAACCATTGTTTTTGCAAGTAATGCTTTATTTAGTCTAGCTCCCGAAGATATTAACTAACCTTCAATCAATGAAGTAAGAACTAAGCGTCAGAGGCGAAAGTATTGACTGGACAAAAGTGAGAAAAATGTTAAATTTCTATCACTCGACACAATAACCGTCTCTCTAAAGGTTTGCTCACCCAACAGCAATTTCATTATTATTATCATGGGGATTTCACGACTAAAATTGGATCGGTTGAGCGATGTTCAGCTCTACACTCTGGCGTCGGGTCACATCCCACGACCTAAGGCTCAGAGCACTTTGCAAATGATGAGCGCTGTTCCAAGCAGAGAGGGTTCCTGGACGGAGATGGCCGCCCTTCAGCTCTCGAAGGGCAGTCTTTAGATTCTTGGACATTGTCCCCAGAGCTCTTATGACCACTGGAACGACGTCCACCTTCATCTGCCACAGTCTCATTATTATTATATTGGATGTTTAAGCCTCGTGAGACACAACTATGATGATTCAAGAGAGGAAAAAGGAAGAGACATGTAGTATGTCGACAGAAATGTGGCACCCACATGAAATGTGGAACCCATGAACATGGGAACAGCAAGTCGGGAAAGAAGAGGAAGAACAGATGAAAGTAAGACCAGTATGAGTACGAAATCGGGAAGGAAGCAAAGTCGGCACGAAAGACAGCCGTCCCGAAGGCCTAGCTAATGGCTAAGGTAACCTGCACATTCCCCCTAGGGGCGCTGCTCCACACAACATAGGATAGACGAACATAACTAACCTAACCCTATGACCCATCCTATGCCCCCTGAGGGCATTAGTCGTTTCAAGTGTTTTTTCAGCGTATTGTCCGAATGTCCAAACAGTTTTCTGAAGTTTAATTCTCTGCAAATTTGAAGAAATGTATTTAACCAACTGAACTTACTCATAATATTTTAGGAAATTCATCGGTAGACACACAGTTGTGTTTATAGTAGATGTAGGAACGTTTTACTAGCACATTAGGGACACGCTGTCTATAATAACGCGCCAAACTATTTTACTGTCCTGCCGTACGCAACTTTGAAAGCATTGTCCGATTGTCCTTTAAAGCTTTATGAGATAAGTATTGTACAGTTATGCTAGTATTAAGAGAAAGAATACTTTCAGGCGTTGATGAAATAAATGGTTTATAACCATTCGGGGGTAAATGGCGATGTCATATTGGGGGCAAAAAATGATTTCGCTATCACACATTAATTTTTTAACTTAGAAAAGCAATACAAGCACTGAAATGATCGCAAATAAATGCTCTAAGAGTTTATCCACTCATTTCTTGTCCATAATGATTCTAACTCTCCTGAGGCCGAAATAATTTTTTGCCCCAAAATCAACTTATCGCCATTTGCCCCGAATGGTTATATTATTATTATTATTTCATCGGCTAAACACAAGCTCGTAGGTATGCCACAAGGAGGGAAAGTATGTTTTGTTTTATGAGAGGAAGTTAATAGAAGAAACTTGTTATCACCCGCGAACGAAGTGAGACAGGTGATAATGTTTTCGTTAAACATTTGAGTATTAATATTTGTATAGGTATATATATTCGTCTGTCCACCGAATAAGTGGTCGGAAGAGTTCAATATTCTTCATAATTTTTTGGGAGTTTTGTGGGTTGTCCTAGATGTGACCCATGCAAAAAAAAAAAAAAGAAATCAGTCCTAGCTGGCCAGAAAAAACGACGGCGTTGTATTTTCCTCCACCGGGTCGAATTTGCCTCCACCGCGGCAGATCGTCTCAAACCACGAAGCCTTCCATTTTATCACCCGCGAACGAAGTGAGAGAGGTGATAATGTTTTCGTTGAATTTTGAGTATATATATATATATATTTATACACAGATTTTGTTGAAGGCAACAGAGAGCTCGCTACCAATAATGCTTGTATTTATTTTCTCAAACTACCTGAAACATTTTATACAATTGACAATTGATACAATTGTCTATGGAGTAACTCGCCAAGGGTTACATCGACGTTTCGACTGCTTTCGCGGTGTTTTGTTGTTTTGGGAGAGTTCCGTTTTTATAGGTAGTGCTTCAGGATGCCTACAGTGCCTAGACATAAGTATTTGCAGAACTCTATTTTTTATGTTTTTTAAAAAATACAGGGACTGCTTTAGGATAATTAATACAGGAAGCTTATATAACTTATATAATAGAATATTTAAACAGAACACTCAAATGTGCACTTATAACAAGAAAATTTAACACAAGCAAAAGTAATGAGGGACAAAAGTATTTGACCAAAAAAAAGATTATGACATTAGTACTTGGTGGCGTGACCTTTATTGGCAATAACAGCATGGAGACGTTTGTTATAGCTGGAAATTAACTTTTCACATTCACTTGATGGTATGTTTTTCCATTCTTCCATGCAGATAACCTATGATTCAATAAGGTTTTTGGGACATCGTTTGTGGACACCAGATTTAAAAAGACGCCACAAATTTTCTATTGGATTAAGGTCCGGTGACTGGCTGGACCATGGAACAACATTTATTTTCTTCTTTTGAAACCATTCTTTCGTTAAATTCGCAGTATGCTTGAGGTCGTTGTCTTGTTGGAAGGTCCACCTGCGCCGTCCGTAGAATTTTTTGGTACTTTGGAAGCATCTTCTTCTCTTATATCTCCTTGTACATGAACTATTCATCTTGCCATCAATGATATAAAGATCCCCAACACCATGGCAGTAAAGCAACCCCACACCATGATGCTGCCCCCTCCATGCTTCACGGTGGGGATGGTGTTCTTGGGGTCATAGGCAGTACTACATTTCCTCCATACATGCCGAGCTTCGTTTCGGCCAAAAAGTTCTATTTTAGTTTCGTCAGACCATATAACC
>LQNS02278080.1:7535244-7566016 GCA_001587735.2 Parhyale hawaiensis
TATCTAGTATCTGTATCTAGATACATTTTAAGGGTGTATCTAGTATCTAGTATCTAGATACATTTTTGAGTATCTATGCCCAGCTCTGACTGTAGTGAGAGTGTGCGCGACTTCAACGAGGTCTAGAGAGGTAATGATTGCGCCGGCTGCGGTTTGTTTACATTGAATTTAATTGGAGACGTTTCGTGCACGTTCTAGAATAATTTTCAAACTAATTTATTCAAATTAAACTATTAAATATCAAAGATTCAACATGATATTTCTTTTGGTGAAAAACTTTTGTCCCTCATTATTATTACTTGTGTTAAATTTTCTTGTTATAAGTGCACATTTGACTGTTCTGTTTATATAAACTTCCTGTATTAATTATCCTAAAGTAGTCCCTACATTTTTTAAAACACACAAGAAATAGAGTTGTGCAAATACTTATGTCTAGGCCCTGTATATGCACTATTATGCAAGTTTGTTATTGTGGTGAGCGAATGTGATTGCAAGTTACGATTCCTGGAGAAGTTCGAAACAGGT
The DNA here is from genome assembly GCA_001587735.2 of Parhyale hawaiensis. Classification (NCBI taxonomy): domain Eukaryota; kingdom Metazoa; phylum Arthropoda; class Malacostraca; order Amphipoda; family Hyalidae; genus Parhyale; species Parhyale hawaiensis. Next base: position 7,535,770 of record LQNS02278080.1, read on the forward strand.
TTAACGCTGAGCAGAGAGTCTTTCTTACCAATATACTGCTTAGGTATAACCCAATTGCACAGCAAAAGTGTGTTTTTGCAAATGCATCTCTACCCTAATAAGATAAATACCCATAGTCATCTAGCCATTAATAGAGCTTAAAAATTATTATACTGAATAGTTGAAGCCTCCGCTTCTACTATACCGATGATATGACTTAGGAAGAAATTAGGAACATACAGTATATCAATGGAAACGAGCACCCCATGCACGAAGGTGTTCCCAATTTCCTATGCAGGATCACTACACATAGGAAAACCAATCGAGAAAAAGAGGGAGAAATGAACATAGGTAAAACTAATAAACAGAAAACAGGCAAAAGGGATGACTAAGTTATTGGCTTCGAAGTTATGAATCGGCTGAAATTTGATTAACTGAACTTTAAGTTCAATGTGACACTGGTATATGAGCCGTTAATTAAATTTTTATTTAGTGACGCCCGTAACGTAATTCAACAGATATACATTTGACAAGGACGTTACAGAACATTCGGACGAGTGAATACGTTGAAAAGACTAGGGGCCAGTCTACACGTTAGTCATTTGAACGTGTTCACTCATATACTCGTTCAAATGTGTTATTGTGTCGTAGAAACAGCATTGCAGTGCACTGCTTTCTGAGTTTTATTTTCCTCCAAATTGGAGGAGATGTCCGGAACTGGCTTTATAACACTTGCTGAGGAAACAAATTTGACGTATAACTTCTAGATATCTTGTATGGCGAACACAATGTTGTGTTGACAAAGACATTACATAACATTAGGACTAGTGGATGAGTGAACCCGTAGGCAGGCCCTAACATGTAAACAGGCCTTTATACTAGTACATGCCTTCATTCCGCAAATTGGTGCACGCAAGGATTTTTCGAGTAGGTGACACGTTCAGAGAGCGAGCTCTCTCGTTCTTCCAACTTAATTCGTCATGGAAACTGCTGTCACCTATGAAAAAAGAAAAATAATATTGTAAATACTATCGTGTGTTTACATGTTTACATATCAATACTATGTAATAATTTCCGTCGTGTTTTTATTTATTTATATTTGTATGCTTCGTGTCACGCTCATAACGAAATAGGTGACACATAGGCCAGGTTGTTGCTTTTGTTATCATGTTACACGTCGGTGAAGATCGATAAGCGAAATTTAAACCAGGCTGCAGCAGATGGCTACAGCTGAAATTTCTATAGCTTTTTATTGAATGCAATTCTTGCTCAACCAGTGTTTAAATTCAAACAGTGGAGATATTTACCGGTTCTCTTAGCGTTGTTATGGAGACCGATTTTAATTACATTTTCAAATATCGAACCATATTTACTCCCAGTTCCCGAAGTACAAATCGAGCAGATGATTAACGAAGCATAGGAGAAGCACTTTTCAAGGTGCCACAGAGTAGATATTATATTCAGTTTCCTTTCTTCCTTTTACGACGCAGTTATTGCTTCAGAGCCAACATTGCTAGGCACTGAAATTTTACCATGGAGCATACAAGATACGCAGCGGGGAACTTATTTACTTTCAGTGGTGCTTCACTGCTTGTTAAAGTAAATTAATTTTCGTCGCATGTTACCTAAGGGAAGAAAGAGTGCGCTGCTCAAATGAGTTGGAACAGGGAGCACTCATCTCTCATGACAACTTAAGTAAGCTGCTACAGCGTATTCTTTTTCAAAAACATTAGTGAAGAAAGTATGATCAATGAAGAAGGGTCATCTCAAATTCCTCGCAGTCATTTTTGACAGAACGGGCAGTCTAGTGAAAAGTGAAAGTGAACACGTTATTGTACTGGCATGCGAGATAGCCCATATATATATATATATAGTATATATACAAAACTTGAAGATACTGGAGTGCCCGCGCTGTCATAAAATGACAGCGAAGAATTTGTGATGACCTTCTTCATCAAATCATGCAATACGTCTGCCAAGGAGGTTATGTTTTCGTCGGATTTGTCTGTCTGTTTATCTGTGAATCTCTTTGTCTATCTGTCATCAAGATAACTCCAAAAGTTATGAACGGATTTGGATGAAATTTACAGGGATTGTTAAGTATATTAGGAGGAATAGATGACTAACTTTTGGTGAAGATCCGTCCATCCGTTTGTTTGTCTCACTTTTGTCAATCCCATAACTCAAAAAGTTATTGACGGATTTTCATGAAATTTACATGAGCTGTTAGGTTTATTACGAAGAGTAAATCACCAAATTTTTGTGATGATCTGTTGGTTCGTTCGTGCGTTTATTGCTGTGTTTTATTTTGTGCTTGTTAGCGCATGGACTACTTAATTATACGGACTGATTTATTGCCTTTTGCCGATTTCAAAACTAGGCTAATATTAATCACCTTCTTACATGTTACATTTTCAAGTGGCTGCTGTGTTTCGGTATGCAAGATACATTCCCAACCCATATAGAATGTATTCTTTTGTTGGATGCGCATTGAAACAGCGGCCAATTCAAAATGTAACATTTTTTCCTGAGACACCCAGTGCTTGGACTTCTTCAATGATCGGGCACGGTTGTCAACAATAGTTTCATTCCTACCCTTACTTTCGCTACGACAGAAGCAGCTGCCGACTTTTCTGAAAACCCGCATCAAGAATGCTTTCCACAGGCATTATCGGGAAGATTGGTGTATTTCTGTAAAATGAGTAATCTCGCAGCTCTGGAAGGCAGCCAACTGTTAAAAAAAAAAAAAAAAAAAAATAGAAAATCGACTTCACTAGTTTGTCGCCCTCATTCAGTTTTAATTCTTTACATATGAAACTTTACTGCAAGTTTAAAATGTTCTGAGAAGAAACACTCTTTCGAACTTTCAAATTCGGTCCGAACCGTAACTGTTTTAATAATTTGAAATCCTCATCAGTAAGTAGCCTTCATTAAGCTTTCATTTCATATAACATATGCTAATTAATACTTAAAAATGAAAGTGTAGTTAGAAGCTAAAAAGCTACAGACGGATAGACGAACAGAAATTTGGCTTCTACGTTCAAAGCCCTATATAATGGTATAATTCATAGGGCTTAGTCAAAGAAAGAAGGATATGTGGAAAACAGTATATCTCCCAGAGGGACTCTGTGAGCATAATACAACTGACCCACTACAAAAATGCATTCAAGGTAAACGATTTTCTGACTATATCTTCCAAGGGGACCAAGAACTTTTCTTGGAGTCGAAAACCAGTATGTGAATTTTTCTGACTTTGAAAGCTCTTTCATTTAGAAGTCGTTATAATACTAAGGCAAACACTGCAAAATTTCTCTCGTGGATATAGCATAAGATATGTCTGCGGAGTTTTTGTAGATATTATGATTCATCACCATCATTAAAGTATGTTCCTGCGATTTCATCGAGGTACAACAGCTAGAAGTTAGCGCCGGCCGTTAAGGGTTAAAATGTGGCTTCATTAATTAAAGAGAAAACCATCAGAAAAACACCAATATTGGCCAAAACTTAAGTCATATATATGGAATGATTTAAAAAAAAATAAAAATGAACACATCACATGAATACTCACCAATGGTTAGACTGCGAAGATAAGGTACTAATGACAGTGGGAGTTCTTGCAGCAAAAGATTGTAAGCTCGAAGAGAAGTGTGTCTCAAGTGAAGATCATAACAAAGAACACGAGCTGGATAGTGTGGATATTTGGTGTAGGTACCTCAGCCGCTGTACCTCTGAGAAGATGGAGGTTTTATGCTCGTAGCTCTGCTTCATGTGGTTCAGTAAGTTTTGCAACATACTGCAGCTCGTGAAAATTGTGTTCTTACGTTGGCGGAACCAATTTGGAAGGGTCATTGGAGCACTATTATAAAACAGCTTTATACGTTTAATGTTTCATCTACGCTGATACAGCAACTTACTTGAGTGGCATTATTATCCTCATTGCATTCCATTTTATAAATTTGCAAACATTTAATCCTTTTCACAATTCTTTGGACCTTTAGAAACAATATCTTCTAAACATGTCATGGCATCCTTCCTCTTGAAATTGGCAAGCTGATCTTCTTGAAGAATTCTCTTTGTGGGACGTTTTCTTGGAGTTCCGATGGTTTTCAAAATGGCAGCGGGAGGCAAAGTTACAACTTTTTGCAATGCAGGCATAATTGTTGGAGAAGCATGATCCTTGCGATTTAGGAACTTGATCCACTTTTGTCGCTGTTTTTCATCTTGAGGTAGAGGGATGACTGTTCCTTTGTCATATCCTGAGTAGTTTGTGAAGCAGCCCACGATAGAACACTTATTGACAATTTTCTTTTCACATTATCCTATTTTGCACAACGCACTTTTACAAATAAAAATAAGCAATTGTGCTTGATGATACAGACTCATATACAAATCCCGGTATCTATAATACGTGAACTTTGTATTTGGGGTATGTGATGCAGGCTCATATGCAAATCGCGGTGTCTATGATACGTGAACTTTTTATTTATTGAGTCGAAAATATCGGTACAAGGTAATTTGCCCTTCTTTTGAGATCAATAAAAGGCATGATATCAGTCCGTATTATTAAGAAGTCCATGGTTAGCGCAATAACTCAAAAAGTTCTACATCTATCTTTATGAAATTTTCAGGAGTTGTAAGTACTGTTAAAAGACATGACATAAATGGTTGAATTTTGGTGCAGATAGGTTGGTTCGTTTGTATGTCTGATTTATGTTTGTCATAATGATTGTTAGCAGCATAACCCAAAAAGTTATGATCGGATCTTGAAGATCATTGCAGAAGGTGTTAATACTATCTAAAGGCACAAATGGTTAGATTTTGGACTTGATACGAAGAATATCATGGTTTCAGCGCCAATTTAGATTTTTCGTTACCGTTGCCTTGCTTGGCGGAGGTATGCGCTATCAGAGTGCTCTAGTTACAACTGCTAACCTATACACCCCGAGATGTGAGCTTATGGCTCCACAGCCGCTCAGTATTGAAACTTTTTTTTCTCTGAAATAGAGAAAATACATTGGTTATTGTAGCCCGATCAGCAACCCTCAAAGTCATAGCTCAGATTCGGTTTTGTGGATACGGTAGGCTAGCCTATACAGGTCCAATGGTTTTTGCTCAGCGAAAGCTGTTTCATCGACCATTGAATCAAATTTGGGAGAATAGCTGAAGCAACGAAATCATCTTGGGGAAGAAACTATGAATCAAGAAGCATGAGAGTGCCAATGGAAGCTTCAGATATCTTCAAGGAGCTTGTAGAACCTCCTTGGATATCTTCAGTGCTGCGATTTCAACTTCGGCAATGCAAGAAGTGCATTCAGACATAAGGTCGCCCGATACTTTGCCATAGATTCGATGTATGGAAAAGCTAATACTCGTACAAATCAGACTAAGCCTGCGATGTCTTCAATATTTGAATTTCAACTGTCCTTGATTATGAGGCGTAGTTAAGTGACATCACCCATAGCACCGTTGAACAATCAACATGGCCAGACACGGTCGTGTAGGCGAGCTCAGGTCCCTCAGCTGGAGCGCCTAAGTGCTACCCCCGTATCCAACATACCGTCTTCAGCACCTGAATTTTCGCCTATCTAATTTGTTGAAGCGTGACAAAAATTGGATAAGCAAATAAATACACATTGGTCTGATTATATTGTAGATACCCGCCATGTGTCTCAGCGCTGCTCTGATGCATTTACTTCTCGACGCATGCTGTCCCACTTGATGGACCTTATCAATAGTGTTATATTGACGAAAAATGAAAGTTTATGGTCCCGCGATATAGCTATATGGTATAGCTATACGGTATAGCTATATGTTACGCTACGTTATGTTCAATAATATGTTGGGTTAGATTACGTTAAGTTAGTTAAGAATAGGTCAGGAGCGGGTTGGTTCATAAATATAATAAAGACCGATGTGTATTTATCTGTATATTTATTTGTTTATTAATCCATTTTCTGCCACGCTTTAACAATACAGATAGGCAGAAATTAGCCCAGGTTGGAGGCATTGGTCGTCCTCTCAAGTTCCATTGAAAACGGATAGGTAGAAAATAGGTCGCGTTGCAGATGATGGCAAACTTACACTAAATCTGCATTCCCTGGTGCCCGGTAGATCGTGAAAATTTCACGGGTCCAGATGAAAAACGAATTGGTAGAACTTTGACGAGGTTGCAGTTGATAGCAAACGTATCTTAATCTGCGACAGTTGAAATTCAAACAATGAAGTTATTGAAATCTTAGTCTGATTTGAACGAGTCTCCATACATCGAATCTACAGCGAAGTATTATTAGATTCAGAAGTTTAAGTCTCCGTTTCCACAACAAAGGCGATATCACAGAGGAAGAATGAAGGGACACAGTGTGACAATAGAGACGTGGAACCCATGCACGAGGGTGTTCCCAAACAGGATCAACACGCATGGGAACAGCAAGTCGGGAAAGAAGAGGAAGAACTGATGGAAGAAAAATCAGTAGGAGTAGAAGATGCGAAGGAAGCAAAGTGGGCACGAAAGACAGACATCACGAAGGCCTAGCTAATTGCTAAGGTAATCTACAGGGTCCCCCTGGATGTGCTGCTCCCCATAACATAGGATGGGCGTACCTAAACTACCTACCTACCTAACCTTATGGCCTATGGCCCATCTTATGCCCCTGAGGGGCTACGGCAAAGCATAGGGTGACCTCATGTCTGAATGCACTTCTTGCATTGCAGAAGTTGAAATCGCAGCACTGAAGTTCCTGTATCTGAAGCTTCCATTAGCTGTCTCATGCATCATGATTCTTAGTTTCTTCCTTCAGATTATTTGGTTGCATCAGTTATTTTTCCAAACTTAATTCGGTGGTCGATGAAACAGCTTTCGCGAAGCAACAAAGCATTTGACCTATAGGCCGAAATTAAGCCTCCGAGGCTTGACTTGTGCGAAACTTCAGATACAGAAGCTTTGGTTATGAAACTTTGAATCTTGCTGTTACTGGTGGAAGAAGCGCGATTACTTTCAGCCGGCAGATAAGTCCATTTTACGGAGAAAGATAGAGTTTTTGGAAGCCTCAAGGACATCCGATTAAGGGTCAACGCCTGAAACTCAATTCAGCATGTCGAAGCCAGGGCACCTGCCTGAAATTTTGGACAAGTCAAGCCACGATGGCTTCATTTTTGCTTCCAATCGAACGTGCCCCAAATACCCTTCGCGGAAACGAATTATGTCTGGCCGAGTTTTCCGCGTTAGCTATCTATAGAACTTGCAGAGCTGGGATTCGGTATTTTTTCTGCACCACCCTATCGGTATTCGGTTGTTAAAAAACGGGTCATTCGGTTCGGTATTTCGGTATTTTTCCAAAAAATATACCGAATGATTCGGTATTTTTTCGGTATTTGGTTCGGTATTATTAAAAATTCGGGCCCGGGCTCTCCGGACAGGAAGCAATTCCCAAATAAAGCACTTAGCAACACCGGGAAGCACGAAATGCTACTTAAGGAAATCCAAATCCAAAAGAAAGCCATTTACAGCTGACTTAAATGCCTGCAGGCCAACACGACCGAAAGCCTATGCCGGCAATGAGTTCCAAACACTAACTGTCCGGGGTACAAAGTACCGACCGAACTTATTAGTTCGGCACCTAATATTCTCGGATGTGAAAGAGTGCGGACCGACCGCAGCACGTGTAACTCTCCTAGAGACATTGAGTGCCCGGACAGAAGAATACAACCAATGAGTTTCATCTTATGGAACACAGAGTTCGGCAAACCCCTCTCCTGTGGAACAGTTTCACCAGCTCATTATCTGCGCACAGCTTGCTGGCCGAACTAACAAGTCGGTCCAACAGACGTAAGTGACTGTCAGCTGCTGAAGCCAAGACTGGTGAGTAATACTCTAACATAGGCAGCAAAAGGCATAAAAGCATCTGCGGACAACCTCACTGTCACTAAACACAGAATTCACCTTACGCATCAGCCCAATCTTACTAGAAGCACGTGGCACCAGTAGCCTAATATTCGGCTGAAAAGTAAGCTTCTCATCGAAGACAACACCAAGAATCTCCCAGGAGCTAGACCCCTGAAGCAAAGTGTCATCTATCTCCAGATGTGGATGCTGCGGTACAGTTGTCAAAGACCGGCTGACAATCATAGACTGGGTGTTACTGGCATTCAGCTTCATACTCCAGGCCGAGCACTATGCACTAATGAGTGACGAATTCCTATACAGAGACTGGGCCACAGCGTTACGCGTGCGGGGCTCAGGCATCACTGCTATCAAAGTGGAATCGCCGGCATAGTTGATCATCGTGTTTTCCAGCGAAGATAACATCTCACTAGTATATAGAATGAACAACAGCGGGCCAAGCACGCTACTCTGAGGGACGCCATACTCCACCGCGACTGAGGCACTCAAAACGCCGTCAACAGACACGTTCTGCATTCGCTTGGAAACAAAATCGCGAATGATTGACATAACCCTACCACCCACACCAAACGACTCCAGCTTGTATAATAGAGCCCTGTGGTTGACCCTGTCAAACACCGTGCTTAAGTCCAGCTGTACAAGGCGTGCCTCAGACCGGCAATCCAGAGCAGACTGTAAATGGTGCGACACAGACAACAAAGCGTTACAACAGTCCAAACCAGTTCTATACGCAAACTGACCAGCAGGCAGCAAACCCATAACCTCAGCAAAACGACCATGCTTACAAGCGACCAATTTCTTGAACACTTTCGACAAACTGGGTGTCAGCGTAATGGGCCGGTAGTTGGCGACATGGGATGACACTGGACCCTGGGGATTGGCAGTAATATTCCCAGTACGCCAAGAAGGGGGAAAATTTCCTAACCGTATCAGGCGCCGGAAGACCATTGCTAGCTTAGGGACAAGAACGCCAGCAAGCTGCTTATAAAACAGAGGAAACATGCCCACCGGAGATGGAGGTTTCAAAAAACTCATTATATATATATATATATATATTATGCATAAAAACACATTTCAAATCCTTTTAGTACATTCTAGAGCCCATGGAACACCCATTTCAAGCCTTTAACTACATCATCCACTGGAAGTTTGCGCTAGGAAGGACGTGGCAGTTGAGTGAGCGAAACATTATGACACACTGCGCCCAATTCTGACAGCGCAACGTCTCTTCTCTTCAATGAAGTGCAATACAGCGTGAAAAAGCTCAACTGAACGAAAATTAATGAGATTTTCGTAATGTCTTCCAGGAAGGACGGTGGGTCACAGAGGACTAAGAAACTTCTTTTGTAGGAGCAGGATCTTCAAATGTACCTAAAAAAGTCATTCGGTACATCCATTCGGTATCGGTATAAGATTCAGTAAAGATTCGTTATCGGTATTTCGGTAGATGAAAATACCGCCGGTATTACCGAAATACCGAATATCATTCGGTAGTCTAAGTTCTGCATAGAAGTAATAGTTCTCGGTGCGTTGTTTTTATTTTATGACGACCGTCATGTCCTTCTGAACGAAGGTCCTGCTCTAAGCTGCACGAGAGGAGTCGTAACCACAAATTTTATTCACAGAGCACAAATCTACCATTTGATACTTCAATTTTGCATCAAAGCAGATGAAGAAATGCATTCAAATTGCAATTTTTTAACAGAAGCTTAATTAAAGGAGAAAAGTGACAATTTTGCAGGGTCTGAAGAACGCGAATTATTGTTCAGCAGAATTAAATGTAGTCTGGCATATAACCACAACCGGCTATTTTTACCACAAATTGGATTGTATTAAACTTTAATTTGATATGAAAAACTCGGAACTGAAAAGTACCGCCCAAGTTTGATGGATAAGGTGTTGGGTGGTTAGATGTGTATGACGCGTTACCAGAATTTCACCGGTGTACCCCAAAGAAATTACTTTCCTTCGATAGTTAGGCCTTCGAAATATCTACGCTTTCCTACCCACTTCGCATTTTTCATTCTCTATTCCTTTGCTCTGCCTCTTACTGCTGTTTAATATATACATTTATGCGTGGTAAATAATGTTGTCCATATGCCTTGTACTGTCTGATCATTAATAACTGTCGTAGTGAACTATCTCTGTGATGAGTTGGGAAGCATTGGCCGATATTATACTAGTAAAAATACCAATTCAAACAATATAATAAACACCTTCGTGTGTTCATATATTTGTATGTTTCGTGTCACACTCTTGACGAGATATATAGGCCATGTTGCAAATTTTGTAAGCATGTTGCTCAGTGATGGGTGTCGATAAGCGAAATTTAGACCAGGTTGCAGAAGACAGACACAGTAGGAATTTTTATCCATTTACTTGCATGCACTTCTTGCTCAGCCAACGTTGAAATTTTAACAATGAAGATATTTACAGCTTCTCATAGCTCTGCCACTGAGTCTGATTTTTATTACTCTATCCATACATCGAAAACTATATTTGCTCTCAGTTCACCACGTACAAATTGAGTAGATGATCAACGAAGCATAGAAGAACTATTTTGCGAGGTGCAGTAGACTCAGTAATTATTATTTCCAGTATGCTGTCTTCCTTTAATGAAGCAGTTATCACTTGAGCGTTAAATTCCAATGTACTGAAGTTTAAATTCAGTGGCGCTTCCCTGCTTTTATATGTAAACAGATTTTTTTCTTTTCGCATTCCATCTAAGGCTGGGGCTACGCTACACTCTCATAGGAACAACTTGATGTGAGGATGCGTAGCTTGCGTGTCGTTCATGCTATCGCATCTATGCTGCAGAGTTTAAAATATATTAAAATATATTTGAAGACGACGAGTGAGTTGTTAATTCTCGCTTCCAGTTGTTCTTCCGAATTCATATGTGGCCTCGGCATGAGGGAAGGAAGGAGTGTGCTGCTCAGATGGATTGGAACAGAGAGCACTCGAGCATCTCTTATGGCAATTTGAGTTGGTCGTTGTAGCGTATTCTTTAGAAGCTTATTATTAGCGAAACTATAATAAATGAAGAAGGGCCATCTCGAATTCCTCGCTCTTATTTTTAACAGCGCTGGCACTCTAGTGATAACACAGGGCAACGAATGTTTACTTTTCTGTTGTCTCAAATTTAAGAGCTGCTCCTGAGTAGCTATAGGAAGATCATTTTACGTCCGCAACTAGGATTTCGCTTGCAGGGCTGTTTTTTTGTAGATATTCGTGCCTAACATGCTCGTAGAAATAGTATTATAGGACTTTTCTGGACATATTCCGTTGGACGTTCCATAGGAATAACACCGATGAAGGACAAAAAAACAGGACGTGTTGGCTTGAAAATGGGACGTGATAGACAAAAAACGATCTTCAGATTTGGAATCCGTGGATTGAACTGATGGAAATACAGATGAAAGAATTCCAGCAAGAAATTGCTTGTTTCCCAGTGTAATTATTTAGTGGTGAAATGAAGCATACAAATGTGGGCACGTTGCTTGAAATTAATTAATCGCAAGGGATATCAGTAGAAAATACTAAAGAATTAGGGCGATAGGGAGCAACTTACAGGCAACTTAAATGTTTCGTTTAGGATTTTGGATCAATGACTTGGAAGAAATGTGGCAGGTAACGCAGGCTACAGGAATAATTTTCTAGCCAAACAAGCAAGTGTTTGCCATTGCGAACGAAACTCTTCTTGTTACGGGCCTTTCGTTGACACGGGCCTGGCTCCGGATGGATGCTTGTGTATCTTTGTAATTAATGGAGATTGTGTGAATGAACGCGTGGAGAGGCAAGTCAATCGCGGCTGGGACCGCCAACCTGAGCTACGCCAAGCTTAGTTAGCACCTCACTGAGATCCGGATTGAAGAAACAATCCTAAACAACCAAACCAATGTAAGAACTTCTTCGCTCACATTCTACGCTCATCGGAATTTCATTCATAAACTTAAACAAAAACAAACTATATCTGCTATTTAATAACTGTTAAGATTAACCTGTACTTGAGAGAAATAATCACGATAAATTGAGTAGGGGACATTAAAAACAGAAAAAAATCAATATAAGTGCTATGCTTATCATCCCTAACAAAATTCTTGGCTACCGCTAGAATATTAACTCGCAAAACAGCCTTCACGAGCATTTACAACACTACCAGGTGCTGGGTGCTGAACAGTTGCAAGGTTCAAGATATATGTACCTACCGAGCGGGTACAGTAGGTATAGACCGCACCATACAGTGATTGGACACTGAAATCGGGCCTCTCGCAATTGGGCCTAGAGGCCAATTTACGTAAGTGTTGATAAAATGAGTTTTAATAATGACAGAGACCTCAAACAAAGATTAATTTCTTCATCGTAACGTAAGAAATGTTTTGCAGAGCAGGGAATCTAAATTCAGAATCATATATCTTCAATAGGCGATTTATATCATACCCGCGGACACTAAGAATAAATGAAAATTTATCATAATTTCCAGGAATATTAAAATTTTAGAAAACAAATTGGCACATGGATACTGCATGTAATATACTTTAATATCACACACAATTAAGTTTATTTCCAGCGACGGATTTCAAGTAATAACCTCCGATTTTGATGTATGTCAAGCTTTCGGCGGAGCTCATCCCTATAACCGCAAAGAAAGGTCGGTTACGAAATCCCAGTAATACTGAAAACCCTAATTAAAACCACAGTCATACTAAAGAATAAAACTACATCAGTAGCCATGAACTAAAAATGTATAATTGACAATGAGATGAAGATACCAGGACAGCCGTTAAAAGACATTAAAATGACATCTTGGTGCTGATACAACCCTTCGTCACTGGAACCATATCCAGTTGCACCATGCCATTTTACATTACTACCTAGGAATAACTACTAAGCCACTTTCTGATTTCCAATGTTACATAACTTCATGGTTGCCTATGTTACATCACTTAATGGTTGCCTAAGTTAAATCACTTTCAAAAGTTGTAAAAGTTGAATCATGCCATGGCTACATGAGCTGAATGACATCATGGTCGTTCCCTACACCACATCACGTCATGGTTGTCTACATACATTACCTACCTGATTTAATGGATTACTATGCTTAATCACTTCATGGTTGCCTACATTGCATAATTTAGTGAACGACTGTTTTACATCTTAGCGTAGTTGCCTACACTACAACATGATTTAGCAGATGACAATTTTATATCACTTCATGGTTGCCGAAGTTAAAGTACTCCATGGTGGCCTACATTACATCATAGCTGCCAATGTTAATCACTTCACAGCTGCCAATGTTAAATCACTTCACAGCTACCAATGTTAGATCACTTCACAACTGCCAATGTTAGATCACTTTACAACTGCCAATGTTAGATCACTTTACAACTGCCAATGTTAGATCACTTCACAACTGCCAATGTTAGATCACTTTACGACGGCCAATGCTACATCACTTGGCAGTTGCCATTGCTAGATCAATTTAGGCTTGCCAATTCTACATCATTTCACTGTCAAGATTGCAAGATCATTTTACGGCTGCCAATGCTGCACTACTTCACGGCTACCAGTGCCTTATCACTTCGCGGCTTCCAATGCTGTGTATATCATTTCATGGCTACAAATGCTGTGTTACTTCAGTACTGTCAATGCTTAATGCTACACCACTTCATGGCGGCCAGTGTTTCATCATTCAGAACACTTCACTGCTGCCATTGCTATATCACTTCACTGCTTCCAATGCTAGATCACTTCACTGCTTCCAATGCTAGATCACTTCACTGCTTCCAATGATAGATCACTTCACTGCTTCCAATGATAGATCACTTCACTGCTTCCAATGCTAAATCATTTCATGGCAGCCAAGGCTTCATCACTTCACTACAGTCATGGCTTCATCAGTTCGTGTCTGCAAGATGCTCCGACTCACCCTTCAGCTCTGCTGTCTGTTCTGATGATCTCGCGTAGCCCGTATACCGTACCAATTGAATTTCATATACATTTTCGTCAGCTATTTACTTGGCATTTCGTTGCAAATCGAGCATACCACAAGTTTGAGAAGCTTCTGTTCAACAAAATGGGACAGTTTATTTTACAAACCATTGCGAAATAGTTTTACTCTACTGCAAATATCAAAAGATGTCATCAACAGTTGCTCTACGTAATTACACTTCAAGCTTCAATATTTTTGTGAATTTGTAGCGTATAGAAGTTTTAGAAGTGTGTACAGGTTTGCCAGTCATTACTGTGCAAAAAAATTAAGTTAAATAGCTAAAGAACATATAAAAATGCGTCTGCGGCACCATGCAGTCAGGCCCAATTGCGGGACCGAAATCTGCCTTATGGACAGTGTCCAGTCAATGTATGTTGTGGTCTATGCTTCAGGGCAACTTGTTAGATAAGATATATATAAATAAAACAAAAGCACGATATCGTAATATACCTTTGTTATCTTTTCTTCTTTGTGTAAGCAGGTTTGCTGCTTTCATTGTTTTCAGGGTTGGAAAAATCATGGATTTTTGTTTAAACCAAAAACAGATTTTTTTTTGGCTAAACCCCCCAAAAAACGATGATTTTTTGGTTAGTATGTATTTTTTATATTTAGTTGTTTTTTATAGTTCTAGGAATTTTATCAAACTTTTAAAGGATTTTCTGCTTTGTAAACATTAGCTAGCTAATCATCAACTATCTTTAGTACCGTAATTTCATTTCAACTTCCTTTGTAGAAGAATGATTTTAAGAAAGAGGGGTCAAGAAAAAGTAGTTTGCAGAGTGCCAGTATTTGCTAGCCCTAAATATATTCAATCTACAGATAGGCTGCGATTTATAATTGCAATAAAAAATCCTTTGAAAAACTTAGAAACACTTTATATCACAAAACACAATTTGTAGAAATAGCCAGCTACTAGCTAATTGAAAACCGAGCAATGAACTATAGAAAGTGAAATAGCTAAAAAATCTTTTGAAAAACGTAGAAACGTTTTGAACTAGAGCACTCTGAGAGCGCATACGGCAACGGTAACGAAAAATTCAAATTGGCTCTGAAACCATGATATCCTTTGTATCAACTCCAAAATCTAATTATTTGTGCCTTTTAATAGTATTAACAGTTTTTGTAATTTGTTTCAAAATCCTTTCATAACAGTTTGAGTTATGCTACTAACAAACAATATAGTCTAACAAACACAACTCAAACATAGAAACAAATCAATCGATCTGCACCAAAATTTACCCGTTTTTGCCTTTTAGCATTATTAACAACTCCTGCAAATTTCATAAAGATCCATTCAAAACTTTTTGAATTATTGCTCTAACAATTATAAAATCAAACACAACAACAAACATACGATCGAACAAACAGATCACCACCAAAATTTGGTCATTGACTTTTTGTAATATATCCAACAACTCAAGTAAGTTTCATAAAAATCCGTCCATAACTTCTTGAGTTACGGCATTGAGAATAATGAGGCAGACAAACAAACAGACGGATGGATGGTTCTTCACCAAAAGTTAATCATCTGTTCCTCCCAACATGCCTAATAATCAGTGTAAATTTCGTCTAAATCTCTAAATAACTTTGAGTTATCTTGGGGACAGACAGACAGACAAACACGCAGACAAACCCGACGAAAACATGACATCTTTGGCAGAGGTAATTACGAAGACATCTCGATAGAGCAAGCTAATTAAAAGCAGAGTATTGAACTGAAGAAAGTGAAATAGCTATATGCCTACATCTTTCTCATGAGCTCACTAGCTATTTAATAGCAACTATAACTACTACTACTTTTCAAATTTCCAGTAGATACTAGCTTACCACAATAAAATTAAGTATGCATCTCAGAAATGAAATAGCACAAAATTCAGTATGTTATAGGTTTTGATAAACATAAGTAATAGCTGACCCTAACTGTCCTAACTGTCAAACGGATTCCTAAATAGAAACACATTAACTCATCCTGTCAGTTCCGTAATAAGAAGTTGAGAATTTCTAGAAGTAAAACTATTTATTTTGCAATATTTAGAACAACAACAAGAAAAAAAAAGATGATTAAAAACCGAAAACAAAACAGGTTTTTATTTTTTGGTTGGTTTAAACCATGTTTTTAGTTGGTTTAAACCAGCGAACCCTGTTTGTTGTTATGTTTTCGTCGGGTTTGTTTTTCTGTCTGTCTGTCATCAGGATAACTCCAAAAGTTATGGAAGAGTTTTGACAAAACTTACAGAGATTGTTTGGTATGTTTGAAGGAACAGATGATCAATTTTTGGTGAAGATCCGTAGATTCGTTTGTTTGTCTGCCCCATTTTTCTCAATGCCATAACTCAAAAAGTTATGAACAGATTTTCATGAAATTTACATGAGTTGTTAAGTATATCACGAAGAATAAATGATCAATTTTTTGTGATGATCTGATCGTTTGTTTGCCTGCTTGGTTGTGTTTAATTTTATGCTTTCTAGCGCAATAATTCAAAAAGTTTTGAATGGATCTTTATGATACTTACTGGAGTTGACCCAAGTTGTTAATAATGTTAAAAGATATAATGATTAAATTTTGGTGCAGATCGGTTGTTTCGTTTGTATGTTTGACTTATGTTTGTCATAATGTTTGTTTGTAGTCTAACTCAAAAAGTTATGAACTGATTTTCAAAAAAATTGCAGAAACTTTTAATACTATCAAAGGAATAAATGCTCAGGTATTGGAGTTGATACAAAGAAAATCATGTATTCAGAGCCAATTTGAATTTTTCATTACCGTTGCCTTACTTCGCGGAGGTATGCGCTCTCAGAGTGCTCTAGTTTTCTTGTACTCATAGCAGGAGTCTGTTCAGTATCCGCTAGGAAGTAAACGACACGCTTAACCCTTCACGGTCTGCAGTAACTCTTAGAAGAAATGTTTTCAGTGGTTTACAAAAGTTAAAGAACAATGGAACCAGTTCAAGAAAATCGCTTGATATGAATAAAGTTTGAACTTGCACACAGCTGTGCATTGCAACATGACTCATTCAATTATTCAGCATTCTTAATTCAAAATCTGAGAGCATTTCACTAAAGCAAATAAGGGAACTTTGCCCCTGTGTAAAAGTTAAGGAACACTTAGAAACAAACAGTCTGAAGAAAACAAAAAGAACTAATATTTAGTGAATATTCTATTACTATCTGTAATTCCTGTGCACCTTTGACTGGCTACAATATCTAATCAATTTATTCTAAACAGAGAGAGTTAACGCCCCCCATTACTCCCGAAGTATCTTTTAGAAATCTTCTGTATTTTGGGGGGTTCCTACTGTGAACTCTGTCCTCAATTATATTCAAAATGTTCTCAATTAGATTCAAATCTGGGCTCTGGGCCGGCCAGTGCATAACTGAGAGGCTTTGCTGTTCAATGAAAGCTTTAACCTTCTAGCGGTGTAGATGGGAGCATTATCATCATCTTGCGTGAAGGGGGGGGGGGAGGTGGTTGCAAACTTGTAGCACATAGGTATGGAAGCAAATGCTGCTGTAACAACTGTTTATAAACGTCTGCATTGACTTTGCTATGTAAGCGAACTAGTGGTCCAGGCCCATCAGCAGGAAACACTTCCCAAAGCATCACACTTCCTCCACCAAATTTCACTGTTTTATTGACACACTTCAAGGATACTCTTTCTCCAACTTTGCACCTTACATATAAATTTCTGTCAGATCTGATGACATTGAACTTTGAATTGTCCCTAAAATGTACCCTAGACCACTGTTCATCAGTCCAGACGACATGTTCCTGAGTGAACTGAAGCCTAAGTTTTTTTTTATTTTAAGAAATCAGGGGTTTGTATATAGGGACGCAGGCTTCAAACCAGCCCGTTGAATCCCTTCCTAAAACAACGGACATCGACACACTTCCACCTGACATGATCTCATGTGAAATTTCTGCAGTAGACTTGAAACGGTCCCTCATACTCCTGACAATCAGCCGGTCTTCTTTTGGAGTGAAGTTGGGCGGACGGCCGCCCGGTTTTATTTCCAGCCTCTACGTGTCCAAATTGCTTATATTTAGCAATGATATGCTGAACATTGGTGCGAGATCTTCTTATCATGGCAGAAATCTCCGACAGGGAATTTCCAACATTATGCAAGGACAGAACACGATTTTTTTCCAAAGACATCTTGCGTCACAGCACGGGCGCCATGGCTGCTTGTTTACGATCTGTCTGGTTCCAATAATGCAGCTACACGCTTATTTATTCAAATAATGTAATGTTTAGTCCTTTAAAGCGCGGTGATATTCATAATTGCAGGAATTTTTTGAGGTGTTCCTTAACTTTTGCACAGGGGTAAAATGCCCTTATTAACTTTAATGTTCAATTATTCTTTAGCGTATCGGTGAAATGCTCTCACACTTTGAATTATAAATGGTGAACAATTTGCTGAGTTATGTTGTAATGCACAGCTGTGTGCGTGTTCTACTTACTTCATATTAAACAATTTTCTTGAACTCTTTTCACCGTTCCTTAGCTTTTGCACGCCACTGAATATACTTGTAAATGGTTTCAGTTAAGCTAGATTAATTTTTATGTGAATAATTGAAACAATATGTTAAGACCACATACATCTAACTAAAAAATGGTAACAATCGTCGTTTCCAGACGTACGATCAGACAAAAAAAAAAAGAACCCTGGATCATAGTACGACAAAAAAGATAAATTTTTGCAGGATAGCACCATTCAAAACAAGATCAAAGGGTCGTGCTGGGGCGCTTTGAGTAAACTGTTGATCCCATTGGCCACATGGTTCGATTAGTTAACCCATTATTGGGGACCATCCAATCATATGAATATAAATAATAGAGCTGTTCCTACGACAAATAAGGGTTTTTGTCCGTTGATGGATTGAGGGTTGTTTATTATACGTCATGGGAGTGGCGCATCGAGGGACATCATCGGCTCATGTGTTGCATAGCTTCACGTAGGCTGCCGCATCATCTTGCCTTGGATATCGACCGACCGGGTCGAAGACTTTGGAAAGACCGAGGCCAGGGCCGGGGCGACCAAAAATCAACAAGCCGGGACCGAGGTGACCAAAATTGGTCCAAAAATCAAAGAACCAGGGCGACCAATACCAAATAGCCGGGGCCGGGTGGTTTATTGCAGTGACGGTAGTTTACGACAGCATATTTGGCTCTCAAGTGTTTTCCCTCACCCAAAATGCCCCGGCCAAACCCTCGGTTTCCACAGTTTGAAAAGCCGGGGCAAGTAATTTTAGATAAACCGGGGCCGGGGTAGGGGGGCTGAAAAGATCGTGGTTTGCCGGGGCCCCGGTCGATCCCCAGCCTTAGAAGCCCATTTCACTACCCACGTGTTTCGTGATCAATCCTACTGGTTATGCCTACCTCAATGGTTCTAGCACTGTATAACTTCCTAAATCTTCTCAAATTTGCTGTTCCATCGGCATTTCTGACATTGAAAATCTGCTGCGAGGGAAATTACCTAGTTAGCAGTTGTCATAATAAACCTTACTAATTCGTCGCCATAGCTCACGACAATTTGCGGTTGACTGCTGCCTTTCACTCCTGTGGGGCCCAGCTGACATTTATCTTCAGGGTGAACAAATTCATGCAGATTTCCCAGCTGGAGCGAGTCATCAATTTAACCCTTTTTTAAACTTCACGTTCTTTCTTTCTTCCAATAATTGCAACGCAATGAACTCCGTAAGTATATAGGAGGTTTAAGTTAGGGAAATATCTGCTACTACTTTATCTCAATTACTTAAAACATTTGGCAGCGTTGGAAACTCCCCAAGTAATAATACTACGGTACACATTGGGAATGTCATAATAGCCAGCGACTAAAGAAAACCGAGAACACTTCCGTGACGTTTATCGGAGCTGCCAAGGAGAGAGTCATCACGATTTACTGGCGCCTTGTCATCGGCGTCTGCTGAGCTTGTTTTGACTGTCTCTCACTGCCCTGCCGAGCTCTGGTCCCTTTGAGGAGTCGCAGGCAGGCAGGGCCCTCTCTTTCTCAGCGACAGCAATAAGCACCGAACTTTAACGGATTTGCCTCAAGATTTCCTTGAATGAATAGCGCTCTCAGATTTATGGTGTTCCTGCAAGCGTGATTATGCAATGCTCTCAAAAACGCAGCGATAAATCACTGACAATGGATGTTTGGGCTAAAGAGGTGGTGCGAGAGCGGCTGAAAAGTTCATGTGGTACCTTTACCTTACGGGAGAATCTCTTAATCTTGAAGAAAATGTTTCTCCACAAAGAAACGACAAGCAATGTTACGACAAAGAAAGAAAAGAGTGTCGAATGAGAGTGCCAAATAATTATATTCATTCACGTCGCGCTATTGGTTTTTCCATGGTCACAACACTTCTCTGACTTTTAAACTGAAAACTCAAGCATAAACTTTTCGATTGGATGACAACCAATTACGAAATTTAAGCAGCGAAACTGCTAATGGGTATGCTTATATACTAGTTAGAACCTATAGCTGACGAACTGCAAAGAGCAAGGGGCGGCTAATGGAACTGACGTCATGGACGTAGCAAACGCAAAATTTAGCTGACTGAGGAAAATCTGCGCCCACAGGATGCTTCTGATCAAAATTCCGAAGCAGGTAATACGGATCAAACTTAGCAAAGAAAAATAATTCTTTGTGGTAGATAAACGAAAAAGAAAAAGGGAAGTTTACACGAGAGCATACCCGAACTGGAAAGTCCATGTGCACTCGTTCGTGCTGCAGTTAGGAGCCTGCTATGTCCCAGAGCAGTCTACGACTGCAGTCGACCAAAAATTTCAGAGATATGCTATGACGTCGGAAATGGAAGGCTTATGTGACAACTATGACCGACCCTCTGGCCGTCCCCATATTCGTTAGGGTCAGCATCACCGCCATGGAGTGTGACTGTCAGAAACGCTCGCCTTTATGGCGGAGAGGTGAACGAGCGATTTGCAGCATGCTAAGCCAGCACTCGAGTATTTTTCCACAGCAGTTAAGTAGCACAATGCTGAAGCAACTGTGAGTGGGAGCGCAATTGATGAACGAAACTGACTCAATGCAATATGCGCGACAAGCTCGGAGACTTACGTAAACTTTCAGCAATGATGTCGGTGAACGTAGCTCGATTTAGAGCAAAGTCTGTGCTTCTTGGTGGAACGTTCGTTGATGTAAAATGCTAAATAGTGTTTCTAATAAAAGAAAAAAAAAACACACTGATAGAGCAAAAAGCTGTCCCCGATTAGACGGGGGAACGAAGATAGTACCGTAGCGTCTGGGAGGGGGAGGGAAGAGGGCAGGGATGCAGTTGCTCCTCTCCAGATCTGATGTGCAACAATTCAAATCGGTAGTACACGAGTGATACCAAAGCCGACTGAAGTACAGGCCGGCAGGATCTGTGTCACGAAGATAGTCCAACCAGTAGCTACAGTCCCTGAACAATTTACTAGACACACCCTGATATATTTGGTAACTACTGTGCGTATTTGGGGCTTACTTGGATAGAAAAATTTGAACTATTGTAATTTGTAACCCTTGACCACTTGAAATAAAGTTTTTAATACAGATGGGTCCGAAATTTGCAGAGTAGATATAAAAAAATTAGGCTGCGGTTAACAACTTGTCCAGGGACTGACTGTTACTGGACAGTTTTCGATACCCAGACTCACGCCGGTACTTTAGGATTTGATTATTCAAAATACTAGTAGCCAGGAACTGATACATGTAATCAGAGCCTATATTATAAATAACACCTCAGAAATACCACTTTACACTTTAAATTTGGACAATTTTCTGCACTACTCCCCCGACATTTTGCTCACCCTACAGCCCTGGAAGAGCCAAGTCTCTAAAATAAGAACTTGCGGTCATGCTTACACGACGATCGTACAGAGGCTGACTACAAACTTCTGAATAACTTAGCGGTTGGGAATAGAAATTTTCCAAGAAATCTGTGATCTTTCCAATTCCTGGTCGTCTGGTGGACGTCTTGATATGGGCGCAGTCCACCTAGCGGAACGATCATCCATTATTTTTTCTACATTCAGAAAACTGATAATTTATATGATTATATACGTATTATTGTGACTAGTTTTAGCCTCCGTTTCCGTACCAAGACGATATCATATACGAAAGAACAAGGGATGCATAATATGATGATAGAAACGAGGAACTCATGCACCAGGGTATTCCCACACAGGATCAACGCGAATGGGAGAAGCAAGTAGGGAAAAAAGGAAGAAAAGAACAAAGCATCATTAGTAGGGACATGAAAAGAGACGGAAGCAAAGTGGGCACCAACGACACACGTTCCCAAGGCCTAGCTAATGGCTAAGGTAACCTACAGAGTCTTACTGGGGACGCTGCTCCCCGTAACATAGGATGGGCAGATCTAGCTGTCCTAACGCTGTAGCCCAATTTTTGCCCCCTGAGGGGAGAAAACTAGCAACTTTTCAGTCAGCCAATAAGAAGAAATAATGTACTGTTTCCGGTCAAAACACTTGTCTATAAGACAGTTTTCTGAAAGTATTCTTTTAGCTAAGCGCGGGAAAGCGTTGCTGTGTCGTTTGACCCTGCGCAACTCTTCTAACCTAACCTATCCCGTAAATAACGCCAGTCAGACGGCCATGCCGTCATAAATGACTGTAGTAATTTTATGATTAGGCTTTTCATTGTTTCGGTTCCTAATACAGGTTTTGCTTTAAATAGGTCTCATCCCTGCAGGAGAGATCTTCCATTAATGAAACGCAAGTTGTACAGGCATGAGTTTTACAAGAGCAAAATATTCCCCTGCAAGATAAGGCGCGAATATCAGCTTGGAATTGGGCAAACGTCGAACAGCACCAAGAAAATATAGTTCAGTTAAAAGAATTCACAGGAAGTGCTCTACCGTATACTGGATACCTACCAACCGATAGTTGAACCTCAAGCGTTGAAATTTGGCTACAATGTAAATTCAATAAAAAAAGCGTCAGCTCAGTGTGAAGTTTCAGCTGCATCTAAGAGATTCAGCTAAAGAAAGCATTAGTGAAATGGACTGCGCACGAAAGGAACGAATTCTCCAGTCAAGACAGAGTTTCTCGAGCTGCTAAAAAGAAACTCGTCTAAAAAATATGCGACATAGCTTTTGCCTGACAGGATCAATAACTCTTTCAAAGATATTACCTTAAGATGAATCCCGTCTAACGAAACATGGGAACGTTTCCCCGTACCCATCCGATGACGCTGCTAGTTAGTTATAGTTAGGAAGTTTAAGCCTCCGTTTCCGAGCGGAACGATATCACAGAGGAAAGAGCAAGGGACATATAGTATGCCAAGAGGAACGGGGAACCCATGGACAAAGGTGTTTCCACACAGGATCAACGCACATGGGAACAGCAAGTCGGGAAAGAATAGGAAGAACAGAAAAAAAGCATGAGCAAGTAGGAGTATGAAATATGACATGCTATGGAGGCAGTTGAAAGCTGGTCAAATTCTACAGAACAGCAGCAATGTTTTTCAGTGATATCTCAGACTCGTATCATCCTAATTGCTCCTTTCTAATAATGAAGAAACCTGTGCAATTTCAACAGAAAAGCAGACTCTTCAATTATGATGCCTTCGGAACCGTATCATGCATAGAGAGGCTGAAAAATGTCCAAAGTCAGGCTGCGAGTCTTCTACCTATGACCTGCCTAGAAGTAGCAGCTAAAATTTGAACTTGACTCCTTTTCCTATTCTCTTGTAGCGTAACCTATTTACATGTCTGGCTGGCATCATTAAAAACATCAAGCGCCACAAGCAAAGCGAACATAATATGTTTTGAAAGAAATGAAAAGCGGTAGATAAAATAACAGTGAAATGGTCCTCATGTCTTTGCTTTGAAATTAACTGATTTTTTTTTCAAGAAGCGCTAAAGAAGACAGCTATGGGTGAACTTCGTTCTAGCGAAAATCAGAGCTTCTTATAAGTTGAATTTCCCACATCTTATATTGAAAAGCGTAACGTGCAGACAGACGGACGAACGGACGGATGGATGGATGGATGGATGGAGGTACGGACGGATGGAGTATCAAGCAGAATTAAAATATATATTTTCAGAGACTTAATGATTGCTTACGAAACAAGGGCACAAAACTCAAGTATAAAGATTGAAGAACTACTCCAAGCCAGTAGTTTTCCATTATTTTAAAGTGAATATCTGGAATAGACTCCCCTCCGAAACTGTCTTTGGAGAGACAGTCAATGCGTTTAGAAATCGCTCAAACATGGGAGCAACACCTTCCACAGGTACGAACACCTCCACCAGGAGTCACAAACTTCTAACGACCAAAGCTTCAGAGGCCACCTTAATTCATTGTGAGGTGGGGAAAACATGAATTACCCCCGTAAGGAAAAAAATGAACTAGGATTTTGTAGTGCAGGAGAGGGTGTCCCTTTTTAAACTCCTAATGCGGGTAATTCATTTGTTTACCCCACTTTAGTATATTGCCCCAACTATAATAATTTACCGGCTTCGAGCTCCGCGGAGCTGCAGCAGTAAATCGTGCTTACACAATCTTCTCCTTCGCTGAGCTCATTCTCTTCTGCTTTTCTTCCTCAGATATCCAAACAATGCTGACACAATGGCATTAACTCATAAAGCGCCGGAATTGAAGTCCCGGCTGCTCTCTGGGAATGGGCCTGTAGGTTCGTCTACTGCCAGCTACCTACTCTACTCAAACCGACTCTGTGGCTAACGTTTTAGCTATTCATTTAGTAGGCACACGGGTCTATTTAGAAGAAAACAATAAAACTTTCGATCTTTTGAGAGAGAGCACGTCCAATAGACTGCCCTGCGAACTAGCAGCCTTAGCGCTCTCATTTAAACCGCTAGATAATGTTACTCGAGCCAGAGAGGCCAAATTAATTGATGAATGAAAAACAGTAAAAGTGCGCCGAACTACTTTATTACTGTACTGTCTCAAGCACTAAACTTTGGAGGACGCTCACTGAAACAACCTGAACGTCTCTCTTTAGGTCATACGTCACCCGCTGGGGTATCAGTGTCAAACTGAAGAGTGTGCTTGTTCAAATATCACTACTACAGGTTTCGCAAAATAGAACCTAAGAAATATTAGGCCTAACGCATTTAAACTTAACTCTTAAATGCAGGATTTATTCTTAGTACTTACGTAGAAAACACAATTTGTTATGTGCCGTATATGGCACGCTATGCAGTATGCATTCAAGGGTTAAGTATCTACTATATAATAATTCACGTCGTGTTTTTATTTGTTTATTTATATATTTATATCTTTCCTGTCACGCTCTATGAGAATAAGATAGGAGAAAATTCAGTTTTCAAAATGTAAAAAAAGTGGGGTACCTTGCAATTTTTTTTTTTTTTGGCGAAAAAAAAGTTGGGTACCTTGCAATCTTTTTATTCAGTATTAGATAGGGGGAAAATAGAACTAATAAGATAGGAGAAAATTCAGATTTCAAAAGGCGAAAAAAAAGTTGAGAACCTTGGAATCTTTCTTCAGTATTAGATAGGGGAAAAATGAGGAAGCCCAAAAGACGGCGGGGGCTTTGGTGAAGTGTTAATTTTTCGCCGTCATTTATAATGACGGCATGGGCCACTAAAATATATATATCCAATTTCTTATGCAGAATGCTGAATTTTCAATAAAGAAGCCTTCTGAACAGTAATAAGCATAGGAGACAGCGGAGGTTTTCCTGAAGGGCTAACTTACTGCCGTCATTTATCGAACACGTGCACCAGTCATTAATAACCCAATATGCCGTCATTTACAATGACGGCTCGGGACACTAGTGTATTAATATATGGTATCTTTACCGGTAGTCGTAGAAAAAAAAAAAAAAACGCACCACTGCAGTACTAATTGAGGTGTAATAATATTAAGATATATACGTAAGGTGAAAAAAGCTACAGTTTAATATTTTCATCACTTTGAACAGCGTTTTATGAGTACTGTCGTATGTAAATTAATAAAATGTTTTATTTACAAGTTCTTCTCGCGGGGCGCTTTCACAGTAAATTTCACCAAGTGAGTTTCTGAAGACCGGACCGAAGTTTTCGAAGTCACCAATTTAAATATTTGCGCAATGAAATGAAAATTAAAAAAGTAGTCAAGCCCCAATACGAGAATAACAACATTCGAGTTATTACAGTAGGATGAAAATTTAAGGGGCGCTTCTTGGGCCCACTGCTTTCTTTTACGGTTAAAAATGCGATGCTTTAAATATATGCGCAGACACGTCGGTCTCCATGGCAGCGAAATTCTTGCGCCATACAATAACAAACCTAGTTAAGACGCTCTGGATTTGTACCACATACACAGTTCTCTGTGGCAGCCAAACTCTTGGCTCATACAATAAGAATCCCATTAAGGCGCATCAGAATTTAGGAGCAGGTGCCGCACCCGTGAGGCGTACGTGCCTTTTCGTCATTTCGTCCGCTCGTCCACCCGAGCCAAAGTCAACAACGAGGCAGCGCACTTTGCGCCGTGTCGGCGAGTGCCGCGAGATCTATGGCCTCTATTGGATTACCACGGCGTCAGTGCGCCATTAGGGCACAGGTAATTCGAGCTCCGTTTGATGTTTCTTGGCAAACACAATCGCTTCGATGAGGCCCGCGATTATGGACGATGGTGAATCTCCCAAGTGCAGAAGTTTGCTTGAGGTGTTGAAATCTCTAAGATTTCTTCAGGATAATAACTGTAATGAGCGGACAGATGCAACATTTCTGGTCAAGCTTACCTGAACCAGATGGCTTAATGAGATTTGATTATTTGGATTAGTATTTTAATCCTGCCTTAAACATCCTTTCTTACTGAGCTTGGTAGAATTCAAGGAGAGAAAGGTAAGAAGTGAGAGAAATGAGATTCATAGCATGGACAGAGCAGAGACCAACTCCTACAGCCACATGGAAGCGGCAAAATGAAAAAAAGAGGAATTGTAAATAAATTACCGGTAGGACTTTGAAAAACAAAAGAAGAAAATGGATAGGAAAGGAATGGCCTCCCGAAGATGTAACTAAGGCTAAGGTAATATATACTATACTGTGTGACCTACTGGGCCACTACGGCGAGGTTTCCAATTAATGACACAAGTTGGCAGAGCCGAACTAGAAACCAACCAAACCTTCTGTCCAGCTATATCCTCTGACGCTTGCGTTAGTTGAATAAAATAGATTTCACTCAGATTATAGGACGAAACGAAGCGATTAAATTCTTTAGGAATCTGCGAGAGTCGTTGAACAAGTTACGCGTGTTTTCAGACAGCAAATGAGAGGGAAACATAGTTTCTCAACGAGTTAATGCCATTAGATTAGTTAGGTTTCTCTGATGGTAAACCATTAGCGCTGCTGTCCCCAGTTGGGGTAATTACTGAAACTGTTAAACTTAATAGAAAATTTATAGTTGATTTTGGAATGAACGGGTCAGTTTAAAGTACTGGTATTCAGAATACCGAAATCCCCAATCCAATAACGAACAAAATCGATTGCAGAATTTCGCATAATTCCAAGAACGCTAGGTCACATCTCTGTATCGGTGCACGTATGACAGTGTTGTATGTAAAACACTATAGGCAAAGGAGTACTATGCGAGATCTTCTAGGGCAGTGACAAATATTTGAGCTTAGGGCCAGCATGAAGACTATCGAATAATCATTTGAGAGATTTATTTATGTGTTTAGTGCTTTTTTCATGGATATTTCATCTTCTCTCTTTTGTATGCAATTAACACTGTGCCTTTTGTATTCAGTAATTCTTCACAGGTTGAAGAATAAAATCTTCAGAAGCTGAGAAAGAAGTTGAGAAAAAAATTACGTAAGCGACTACGGTTATCGATTACAGAATTTGCTCTAGACCGAGATAAAATTTCTGCTATCGCGTGCCCAGTGTACGGACGGCAGGTTAGAATAGGCTTGATTAGATTGTTAGATTACATTCGAGTAGTTGAAGTTAGAGTAGGTTTGGTTAGAGTAGATTAGACTAAAGGAAGTTAAGTTAGCGTAGGTTAGGCTAAATGGTGAAAATCGAGTAAAACTATTATGTAAGTGATAACAGCTTACAGTCCCAGTATCATGTGGAACGTGGAGTTAAACTACGCTGTTGTACTAATATTATTATTATTTAGTAATATACGGTAACGAAGTTAACATACTAATATATCGAAAACCAGTTATTTCAGACGGCTGCAACCTTTAAATTCGTGTTCAGCATATCACTATCTATCCAGTAGAACAATGGTTTAAAATGTCTAGGTTTGATGAGAGAGAGAGAGAAGTAAAAATTTACCTAGAAGAGCTCGATAAACTTAAAAGATAAATGCGTTAACTTACCTCTGTCAGAAACCATCATCAAATAACTTGTTTGGTATTCTACACCAAAGGAAACTTGTTTTTTCTTGAAATTGTCTCGCAAGTGGCAGATAAAAGAAAAGTTCTTCCTCGTCCGCAGAGCACGAGGCATCAAAGCGTCATGCTAATGCGGCAAGACACGGGAAGGCACCACCCTTGCTCATTGCCAAGAGCCACAAGAACATCATCGTTCCCTTACCGTCTCACGCATTTGACCCAGAGCGCCGGGCCGCAGCCGCCTCTGCTTCACTTTAGCCGTGTTTTACACTCGCCAGATCCCTTGGAGCGTTTTCTCCTGGACCAGAGGCCCTTATGTAGCCTTTAGTATTCGTGTTCACGGAGGGACTCAGCAGGAAACTAATGAAAGCTCGGACGTATAAGGTCCGAGAGCGTTCCGCCTGACGGTCTGTGTGAACACGCAGCCGAGAGAGATGGTCGAGCACGGTGGTCATTTTTGCGAGCGTTAACTTATTCACAGACGGATCCTTCTGGCATGACCGTCGCAATTTATTAGCAGAGCAAACCCGAAAAAGCGGACTGGACTTTATCGCTGATCTCGTTATATCTGCGCTTGAAGAGACCGCTTCAATTAAGCGATAGGACAAGCTCAAAACAACTGCTTCAACTCCTCCAGATTAAATGCTCTCCTTAAGCGAGAAATGGTCGTATTTTAGCTTTCTTAGGTAGAGCGCTAGGACGAACAGGAAAGAACTAGACTCGGGAATTTTTCCAGGAATATATGCTTTTTTACTCAATACAGCTGCCCTCATTTGAAGACCTGGAATAAAGCATAAACTATTCCACGTATCCTAAGATTAACATTTCAATTTATACTGAACAGTAATGTTTGTAATCTCTGGAAATTCGAAAGTTAATACCTATGAACGTGCAGCTGCGTGCTTTCGTTTCAAATTTTATATTGATCAAAATAAAGGGATTTATCGACATTTTCATGACTGTCTAAAGTAGATGACTGCAACCTGAGTCGCCATAAAAATTAATATAAAAATTTAACTATCAGGTACGTGCAAAGAAATTCTTGAAATGATAAGAGATTGAAGGCGCATCGTCATGATGATTACCTGTTATAAAAACCATTGGGCGCTTCATTTACTTCTCTTGATCAAGGTGAAAGAACTAATCATTCAAAAGATGACCGTTTTCTGCCAGCAAAAATCACACATAATATATTTGCATAGGCGGACGCTGCTGCCACTAGCAGCCCGGTAGTGCCAGCCATGCACGCAAATGCCCACTCTTGTCTTCTTGTGTCTGTATATTGACGGAAACCTATTGTAATCTTAGGAGTGGTAACCTTTCGTGGTTACAAGTCCTCAAAAGCACCAAAAACAGTGCACACCGATGCCACAGGTTTAAAATTACCTAACGCTGCCGTGACGAAAGCTTTCCTTGTTGTAGAAATGTCTGTTGTCGATTAAATGACCAAGATCTTCATGGCAAAAGACGCTTACCGCTAAGTGAGTAGAAAATTTTTTGAATTCCATAAAAAGCTCGAGGACCTTTGAGAACTGCGTGTACCGGCAAGCCGATGGGATGGCTCTGAATCTACTGTATGATGGAAGTCCCGGTTGACGCAGTGCCTAGTAGTGGGTAATGATGCGAAATAGCACTTCTTGAGACTAGGTTCCAGCTCCACCAACTTTCGGTTTCCCAGGCCCCACATACTTCCGGTTTGCGCCCCCCCGCCCACACCCCAGACCCCTGCTACACCGTTAGTGCATTGGTCGTTATAAGCCGGAAGCTCACGCGCGAGGGGAGCCGCGAGGGTAGGTTACCCTCAAAAAGTGCTATTTCGCATCGTTACTCACTACTGTACCTGGCGTGCACTTTTGCGTAAGTTGTTGGGATTAGATTGCCGTAGTTAATAATCTGTATGGTTCAAACGAATACTAATTATCCTATCTACTATATAATAATTCACATTGTGTTTTTATTTATTTATATTTATTTAAATATTTCCTGTCACGCTCTATGGGAATAAGATAGGAGAAAATTCAGATTTCAAAATGTAAAAAAAAGTG
>LQNS02278080.1:7566041-7580067 GCA_001587735.2 Parhyale hawaiensis
AAAAAAAAGTTGAGTACCTTGGAATCTTTTTCTTCAGTATTAGATGGGGAAAAATGAGGAAGCCCAAAAGACAACTGGGGTTTTGGTGAAGTGTTAATTTTTTGCCATCATTTATAATGATGGCATGGGCCACTAAAATATATATATCCAATTTCTTAGGCAGAATGCTGAAATTTCAATAAAGAAGCCTTCTGAACAGTAATAAGCACAAGAGACAGCGGGGGTTTTCCTGAAGGGCTAACTTACTGCCGTCATTTATCGCACACGTGCACCAGTCATTAATAACCCAAAATGCCGTCATTTACAATGACGGCTCGGGACACTAGTCATTCTATAACACAACGACCATGTAATTTTTACAGCTATTAGTGCTCCTGCTGCAAGTAAAGTCAGCCACCCTGAACGTTTGGATAGAAGACGAATGTCTTATTGCAGTGATATACCGTATGCATTCACACTACACAGGGTTCTCGTTTTATACGAGTTCGCTCGCATACGAATGGATAATTGTGAGCAGTGATTTTCTTTACATAAGAAGATGCGCTGTCGCGCGATTTGTGGGGTGTGCACGGGACGGGATGTAACACCACACTACAGTATTTTTTTCTGGTTTCAGGGCTTGTTTTCACATAGATTGTTGTATTGTATAATTACTGTTATGCTTTACCTGTGTTTTAGTGCAGCATTATCCAGAAAAAAGCCAAATTTACCACCTAGAGGATAGACAATGGGTCACGGAACGTAACCTTCCTATGCAAATATCGAGAGACCGAGTATATGCGAATTCACATTATGCGAGGTTTCAGGTGACCGTATCCTTTGCATGTATCGCGGGCACCATGCAGGTGTACGTTGCGCGATGCTCTCAGTTGGCGTTTATTCATTACAACTGTCTTAATTCGCAAGGCAAATTTAGAGAATATATCAGATTTTTTATGCCTGGCAGAAATTTGAACGTCAGCACGGCTAAATCAATTCAAAGTATCAAGCATGACGACAGCTGAAAAAATTCAATGAAAATTAGAGTAGAGTGAGGTAAAGTTTCCACATGCAGCAGTAAAAAAAATTTCCTTGTTTCCTCTTCATTATCGATTACCGCACACCCTCTGGGTGCCAGGTGATCGATTCAGCAAGCACAGCAATAGCGACGGCACCCCAGCCCCGTTTCCTTCAATAATAAAAAAAAAACAGTGTCCTCGCACATCCCGCACCGACCAGCGCATTACCCCAATCACCATCATTTTCAATGCGTTCCACCTGTCCACCAGCGGACCTAAGTTGAAAATTAGGGAGGCAGGGTCTTTTCTTTGGTCTCTTCCCATCCATTAGAGTCTGTTGGTCCAGGCGCCATTGTTTTCTTTTGGAACAGAACCCTTGTGTCTATTCCAGTGTGCGGACACCTTTTACCTGCCTTTAGCCGTCACTGTTTGGTTGCTTGGTCTGGAGATGGGAAGCGGTTTCTTCAAAGCCGCAGGGGCCAAAACACAATGCGAGTACAACTCTAAGACGATAATTCAAAAGCCAAGGGAGGAGCTCCTTCTCACACGGCTGTGCAGGACCTGCTGCATTTATGAGGTGTTGCTGCGGACATAGAGTTGAAGCGTGACTAATTTTTATCGGGCTTGCTTATTTCGCCCTCTGATGCTTTCACCTTACTCTGCATTAATGTGTCCATATAGGTCTTTGCGGCACGTACTTCAGCGAGGTAAACGTGGAAAAGGTAATTTTTTTTTTCTCAACACGCTTGTAAGTGAAGGTTCAAAAAGGCTATTTTCAAATAAATTCTATGGAGTTTCTGTGGAGTTCAAAAGCTTTTGAATGATTTTCATCTCTTTTGTGGCGAACTCATTTACACATTTTGGTTCTCTTTTGTAAAGCACAAAATCGTGGTGTACATTTTTCTTGCATCACTTGTTCAGTGCAATGTTTTACTTTATTTCTTTATGTACGTGCCAGCATGGTTACGTTGAACTGTCTTACCAGCCAAAGGATTTATTCAGCCTTAGGGCTCCAACGAAATGATAAGAGTTGAAATATGTTTCCCTAACATTCTCATGAGTACAAACGACTGTACTCACGATAACCGTGGAGGTTCTGCGAAATACAAGTTTGCCTCTATCGTACTTTGTTTGCAATTTATTATAGGGGAATTACCCAATTGCCGAACTAACTCTATTTCCGAACAAACAGTTATTATTTGATGGGATTATTATTTTCACCTATCAAATATAACTATTTGTTCAGAAATAGAGTTAGTTCGGCAATTGGGTAATTCCCATAGCCTTTCATAGATTATGGCCCACGAAGTCAAGTTTTGGGTTCTGAGAGCTCGTTTTAGAGCATTTCGCTGTTGCCCATGAATTCGTAAGACTTTAAAATTGAATGAAGATCTACCGAGGAAATAATCTATTCGGCAAAAAAGATGGAGTTACTCTATGTACCAAAAAGAACGGTAGAAACAAACAAATTCAGAGCAAAGACATCACTTGCTCGCAGCTGAAATATGTACATCCGACTGTGCGATAAGAGCAAGACAGTGTATACATAACATCGTTATCTAATGAGAACATGATACAGAGGGATTTTAAAGCGAACCTTGCACCACCGCATGTCCTATAATAGCTCATGCAAGGGTGCGTTATGCACCGTGAGTGTTTAACGACTGGCTCCTGGAATTACAGTATTTCTTTAGTTCATTTTACACAATTTGCTTTCTTGCAATTCGTCGTAGAAATATAAGATATAAAAAACTTACTTTTCACTAAGATTCAGTGAAAGAAATTTTTAAAGTGATGTCGGAAATAGCTAAGAAATTATCGTTATTAATGATGTACTCATTGTCTTGCAGATTCTTAAGCTGCAATTTTCCTTTCATAGACTCAAAATATTGGCTTTATTTAGCCATGAACTTCTTACAATTTCACTTTCAAAGCAAGCAAAAGAGTAGAGTGGGTTTTATTTGAAATATTATTGCAAATGAATACGATTAAAAAGAAAAGTATAGAGCAATAACAATATTCTCTTTGTATCTCAGTAACGTTTTCCTCCACTTAAATGCTACATTCACTTTAACCTTTTGCCTCCTGATATGTAAATTCACACTTCAGTAATTTCAGACTTCTCATATGCACATTACAGTGCCGTCTCACTCTTCTCATATTCAGATTAGTCTGTCCATTTGCCCCAGCTATAATATATTGGATCTTGTTATTCTTTTCACATTCAGATCAGTTTTCCTCTGACATGCAGATTAGTTGGTCCAATTATTGTTACTCCAGGCTAGTGGAATGTACAGAACTCTGTCTTCTCTTTCGTCAGGCATGCGGTCGTTACTCTATGCGTCTCGCACATAATCTACTAATTAATTTCACGTTTTGACTTTTGGAGCGTTTACATATCCGTATTTGTGAATTGATAATAAACAGAGGCAATTCTACTTAAGATAGACCCGACCGACCTTGAATGTATGCGGCATTTCTTTCACAACAACGCTAAATGCAGTTATATAGTTCGGATGAGCTACATGGTCATTCATGGTACACAGTACAGACGCGTCAAAATCAGTTCGCGATATGTTATTTTTTAATAACTTTGGCAGCATTTTCAAACGCCAGCCTGAGCTATTTACTAGGTTTATCTTATTTTTGAAATCGAACTGCTCATGAATTATAAGGCCAGGCATAACACGTGTGGTTTAATTCCTGTTAGACACTTATTAAGGCTGCACTGAACCTCTCCTAACATAACTCATTCTTTGAGCCCGGTTTAGGGTAATCCTCATGCATTACCGGGACCGAACAAACTCCCGCATAAGCAGCGCAAACGGGCCAATATGCATTATAAAGGCGCCCTCTCGCATGTCATGCCAGGCAGTCTTCTTAGACAATTATCACGCATTCTCCTTTACATAATTTTGTCCTTTCTAAGACTGGAACGCACGGGATGTTGGACGTGAAGTGGAGGTCTGATTTCCCACCGTGTGTGCCGCGAGCACATCCTGTGCCGGGCGCTCCGTGGGTAAGTGGTCGCTATGGCATTTAAATTGCTCCTCGTAGCGCTTTGTGGGACGTTTCATCTCGGCGGCATCTCTCTAAACAACAGTTGTCGCTCATCAATTGAAGGTCGTGAGAATTAGAGGTCCGCGTGATAATTAAGTTAAGGCGGTAATAAAATTGGAAGGGATTTCTTCATTAGACCTCTGACTGGTTGCTCTGTGGATGCATTAATTTGTTATTGCACTGCCAGTAGCGATTGCTGCATGTCTTCACAGCAAAGAGAGAAACGATTTTTTAATTGAATGTATTTATTTATTTATTTCTTACAATAAAGTTAGAAGCGATTGCTGCATGAATGAATTATATTGCCTGTAATTATTTGTCACTTTAACGTGCATGAGCATTTGTCTTTATATCTATACATTTAAATACACTATATATAAATATATATATTACACGATGACTGTTAGTTGCGTATACTGATATTCATTAATTATATTATAGCTACACACATACGTTTATACAACAGATTATAACCAAATTCAGTGTGAATACAATAGTTAAATCCCCTCATTTGGTGCTTGAAAAAAGGACATAGTATAGTTTACTCATCGAACGAATTTGCAGACAATGAATTAAAAATGGAAATTCTTAGCATAATTTCATTCTACGTACTTTATAACAATTATCCGTTATACATTGATGTAGAGTTGTTGGCTGCTTACTAGCTCGCTTGGTTGGTCTGTCTCTCTGTCACGCTCTTAAAGATTTAAATAGGAGAAAATTCATCTGCTGACTAAGAAGAAGAGATACAATGATATTTCAGCCCTGAACTGCATATAATGGCAAATATGTTTTCTGGCATATATATGCTCGAAAGTCGAAATACTGCATTTTCTGAAGCCCACTTTGCTTTGAAAAGTAGCTCAGCACTGTTTGATATGATTCTTCTTTGAGAGTGGTAGATGAAAGGCTGTATCTGTGAGAGAGTTTTTTATCCTGTTGTGCATAAGCTATTTCGTGTATTTTTTTAGGTGAATTTCTATTAGCAGTTGAAGCTTAACGCTGAGCAGAGGACAAAACATTTTCAATTCTTATTGCCAACAAACTTTGATCCTGATGGTTCACCTAACCGCTGGTATGCAAGATACAGTGAGCACTGAGTACTTCTTGTGAATCCTTCGATGAAACTATATTTTCTTGGTATCACGCATCTCAAAACAGGTACACGGGCTTTTACTTGCAGCAAGAAAATTTTTCTCTCTCAAACTTATGACGACACAACATTCGTTATTTAATTGAGACGTAATTTTTGCAAGAAAACCGAGACAAGAACAATGCGAAGCTTCATTGCAAAATTATTGCCGTCATCTTCTGACGGCTAAGTACTTTAGTTATTTACGAACTCGAACCTGTGAAAATTCCACCCGATAAAAGTGTTCTTCTTCAGTTATGTACTTGGACCCGTGTCATGCATATACGAGGTGTGAAAATAAATTTCAAGTCCTATTGTTCTTGTTATGACTCAGCTCGGATCAGCGATAGCTTTTTTTCTCCTATCTATAGTACAGAAGTCGCAAAGCCCACTGCCCACTTATGACTTCCTTTGGCGCAAGCAGCCTCGAGACAATCCAACTAATCCGATTGCGTAATCCTGACCGAGGCTTCAGCATGACGTCTATGAACACAGGGCATGTTCGACAGAGCACCAAAATTAAGCCTTCAAGGCTTGACTTGTCCTAAACTTCAGACAGAAGTGGTGGATTTATCCCACTGAAGTGGGAAGTCTCGAGGGTTTCCCATAAAAAAGCTATTGCTGCAATCAACCATGCCTATGATGCTCCAATTTCTGAACTATAAATCTTTAAGAATTTAAACTGCTCAAATTTTGAGCAACTGTTGAAAATTCGCTATTATAACAGCAACGGAAAGGGATTATAGCTGAGTTGGCTGCAGGCCGCTATCGCCAATAAAAGTCGTATGTGAGTTTAACGGGCCGAGAAACCTACCTATACTGGCGTACTAACATATTGATAGACCAATGCCCTCATGTTACATATAAATATTGCCGCTACTATTTGACTAGCTATGGTATGGAAATACTGCTAAACTTTTCCGAGGTGAAAACACAGATGAGTTTGTGAAGAATAAAATTTGTTGATATTATCTTCAGGCACAGTTACAGTCTGATGCTTTTCCTGAAGTAGATATCAGTGACGGGTATAAAAAAAACTAGACATGCTACAGTAAGTTTCTCTTGCAGATTTAATATAAGTGTTCTATTGTGAATGAATAGCAGTTCTTAGCTCTGAAACAACAGGAAAATCATATCTATGATAGGTGGTATAAGAGAGATGAAATGCTACTGAAAAGTGAATGAATTTATTTTCATTCTGGTGCACTTCAGTAGCTAGAGATGATACATCGTTTTCCGCTACCAAGGCAACGCCCATATGAGCTCAACGAAGCCGTTAGTTTAGACTGTCAATCTTCCTAGCCTTGATAATGAAGCGCTTTTACTACTCAGTAAGACTGCCAGTGGTAATTAACTAATGGCTTAGTGATGATGGCCCATGAAATGTGGAAGTATACATACGTCACGCAGCAAAGAAATAACTTTCTTAGAGCGATCTGACTAAGGTAATATACACCATACGGGTGCTAAAAATCCTCCTAGCAAAGCATATTCTATCCCATTTTGATCACAAATTACGCAAGCCAGTTAGAAAGTTGACGTCATGCCGTACAAAGTTTATTTTCTGAGAGTCAGTTTAGTCTACAATGACTTAACCTTTTCATTCATGAATTTAATACCGCCTTTTCTTCATAAGTAGCACTATTTAAAATGTAGTCGGACGACACTTTGGGGGGAAGGGTTAAGTACAGTACCTATATAACGGAACTCAATAAAGCCATACATTGATATTATAGACTGATTCCTCACAGCCATTAATTTATTTTTACAAATATTATGCGTAAACTTCGGTCATTAGAGCGAAAGGAAATTGTAGCGTCAACAGCGTCGTGGTTATTAGTATTTTTCTATCTAAAGAAAAGGTCAATATTCTGCAGCGAGGCGCTCAAGACTTTGACCTGCCGCCAGCCTCGTCACTGCGTTGCAGGGATGGAAGGCGTCCGGCGATGTTGCGTAGCTACCTCCGCCTGGCAAGTCTCCGGGTAACACAAAAAAAGCCTCACCATGAAAGACAAGAAAACCCATTGCAAAAAAAGTCATAAAGAGAAGTTGGAGCGTCTGAGTGAGGGTGGGAGAGTCTCATTCAGAGCGTTCATCTCGGCTTCTTATCCTCAACGAACAAAGAGAGCCGTGGTGAAGGCGTTAGCTTGTCGCGTGTATTGTTTCTCGATTAAGCTTTTTCAAAGCTAGCACCCGTATTTTGATTCCTGCGTCTGTCTCCGAAATAGCAATAGTTACAGCTACACCCACCGGTGCTTGTATAAACGTGTCCGACCCGCTTCGCATTGTGTTCGATGTGAGGCAGGACAAAAAATATGAATTTAAAATGACCTGTATTGTAGAGCGTCTGCTGAATCTCAATTGTTGCACAAGGAATCACAATTTTAGCTCTGAAAGCCGGTAAAACGCTGCAACTTGCTCAAAAGAAGAACTAGTATGAAAGAATTATGCGTAATAACTGGCTCCAGTCCGTGTGGTCCCACCATGATGGTGCTGCGCATCAGCGGCCGCAGCACAATAGAACTCACTTCCGCTCAATGGCAGAGACTTGCGTAAAATTCCATCAGCGAACATTGCATCCCTTGCCGCCTTGAGCAAAAACGCAACAATCATGGACGGTTCGTTGCTCAACATCGCGTGGATTTCGTACGTACGTTGACCATCTGTGTAGAGGGTCGTTGTAAAGAGCGTTAAGAATGTGTCTATGCATGCTATTGTTCCATAAGACGAAGTACTTCCTGCATGTTTTCTACAAGCACATGTACGGAAGAATTATATGTGATATTTCCATAAAAGGCGAAACACGTTTCACCTTTTCAGTGCTCAAGAGAAACGTTCACGTCGTATTGTTTCGAATATACAACAGCTTTTATATCGGTTCTTGCGTCTTGAAACGTTTTCGCTGCCAAGTTACTAGTGGTGAATACGTTAACATAACGTACACCGCGACAACCTACCGCAAAAGGTCCTAATCGCGTTGTTTATGAAATTTAGATGCAACATTTTCCTCTTTTCCCAGCTGTCCAGGATATAACTTTTTCACTTTTTGTTATTTTTCCTGCATATTTCCCAGGACGACTGCTGCATTTCGACGAAGGTAAAGTCAACAGCAGGTACGGGACGCGTTGCAGCTGCCGAGAGGAAGACTGTAATGGAGGGTTTATCAGCGGGCAAATTCCGAGACAGCGGTTGCAGGACGCAAGAGTTTTATGGGGCAGATGGCAATCAGACAGGAAGGGCCGAATCAATAGCATTCCTCTACACGGTCCTGAGGAAACTGGAGCTGCGTGCAACATGATCAGGAGCCGACGAAGAAGCTGTACGTGGTCATGGGACGCATCACTGCCTTCTCATGCTTCGGTGATTTTATTTTAGCTCGAACTGTGCGATGTTCTCCGTATCGATAAAGTTGGTAATGTGAGAAATGGGGATCGTGGCACGGTAAACGGTGTAGGAAACCCCGAGCGTGTGAGCTCGTCAGTGGAATAACAGGAGACAGAGGTTGTAATTTAGCTGGAACTGCGGGTTAGTTATCTCCTTTACTGATTAACATACTGTATTATATTTCGTGGAATAGTTTCTGACCCTTTTAATAGTCCGCGAGATACTCTGTGTTATGGCAAGTTTGAAATTGGAGCTGGCTGCCTCTCAGAGCCTACGACTTTGCGTCATTCAATAAACAATTGAATATTCTTCAGTTTGAAATAATTTTCAATGATAAACAGGACGAGGTGTGTAAACCGCTGATGGACGTGGCGGTATTATAAGCTGCCGCGTTTCAATGCTCCTCCTAGCGCTCATTTGCTTTTGTTCATGTTGTTATCTTCAAGTATCAGCAATAACAGGATGCATTTCCAACATACAGAGGTGGTTACTCCAGATTTTTGAGGACTTGATAAGGAAGTGATTGTGTGGTGCACGAGGAGCCGACCATGGTGTCAATGCTGGCCATGTATTGCGTAATTGTAAATGGGAGGGCGTAATTGATTGAGAAATTTCATAAAGATAAAATAAGCTGATAAGTTTCACTTGTCCGCCGGAACTTAGTCCTGACCGCTCGTTTGGCTACTTCGGATCGAGTATCAGGGGCTAATCCCGGAGTGATTCTACTCTGCAGGCATAAGACTGAGGTTGTCTCAAGAGTAATTCGCTTGGGATTAATGCCTGAAACTTAATCGAAAGCAGCAACACCAACGCTCTTAGCTGAAATTGCAAACAAGCTGAAGCTAAGGACATTAAGCTATCTCGGGAACTGTCCCAGTCGTTAACACCTTAAAAGCCGTAGCAGTTTCTCTTTCGACAGCGGTCGCCATGCACAGTCAGTCAACGTATCTTTGGAAAATATTTATAGAACTATTAAATGAGGTATTCGTATGAACTACAGCTGAAATGATATTTGGAGATACTATACTGAGTTTCTAGCCTTCTACTTACTTATTTCTTCCATCTTTCCTCTACCAAGACGACGACAATGTAATGTGAGCATATAAGCATAGAAATGGTTGACACGACTATGCAACGGGCAATTATAACGAATAGCTTGTAGAAAATGCAACAAATTCAGGAAACACTGTGTTCATAGCTATTAGTGCACTATAATACTTTCATCACTTGCTCGCTATGAATAGTAACAATAATTACTAATGTATCCTGCGAAAGTAACCCACGGTCCGTCTCTTTACTACAACAGCTGGGCAGCATGAAAGCAATAGCAGGAAATATATTGACGATGCTATAAATTTAATTACACAGTGATAGTCTTGCTGTAATCGAGAAAAAACTAGAGAGTTTGTGAATACTAGTGCATTGTATCATGCCTCTGAAAGGTTTCCCTGCCCTATCTCCTCGTACGTTTTCTAATTAATTTAAATTTCAAACGAATTACCTCATGCCATGACACATCTACTACCAGCGCTTGCTGCCATTTTTAGTAGGCTATAAGAGTATTTCTAAACATTGATGGTCCCTAAGCATACAGTAGTGATGAAGATCAATACGAAATGACACCCAGTGGAACTGGCAACATTCTATAAGGAACATTGTATTAACTAGAGTGCCCATGATGACAATAATGACTGCGAAGGATTTGTGGTTACCCGTCTTGTGTTGCCCGAAGCATCATCGCGAAGATATTAAGGCAGAGCCTTACATGTATAACGGAGAGCTCCTTGTGTGGGTAGTACCGTGTGTTGACGGGACATGTTCTTTGTGATTTCTCAGGTTATTAACTATTTAGGGTAGACGGATGAGCTCCCTTCTCTACCTATAAGGCTCTTATTAACTTCCTTGTGTAGGGGACCGTACATATAAAGATGAACGTGCAGGGCTGAACAACACCAAGCTTTCGTTCAGCGATACGCTAGAAAGAATTTTTTTGCAGCAGTCGATATTGCTTCTAATAATTACTGAGCTCTGTATCCACGTTACTTGAGGTTGTCATATAACTCGGACTAGGAAGATTTTTCCTCAAGAGAAAACTTGTTCTGTTGAAAGAAGGACCAAAAATGGAGAAAACAATTTGCGGCCAAGTAATCATCGTGGTCTTTTCTCGCCTGCTTACCACTGAAGAATATCTTACCATTTGCGTCGGTAATTATGCAGTCAATAATAGCATCAGTGGAAACTAAGGGCAGCTGAAGTTTGGATGAAGGAAACCTCAGAAGAGAGTACACATCACGATGGAAAAGATTGTTCAGAGAAGCTGTAAGCATCTGCATCGAGTGGACTTCAACGTTGTCAAAGAAAGACCGGAATCAGATATACTGTTCGGGTGCCATCATCTGCAACCTGGAATATTTTCTATCTATCAGTATTTTTTGAAGCTTGGTAGGCTGACCACAGTCGTTAAGCCGATGAATACACTGATGAAACCAGGAAGGCCAAAGCTAACTTCTGCCTATCTATTTTGTTAAAAGCGTGACACGAAACACATAAATAAACATGTAAATACAGGACGGTCATTTTAAATATTAGATTAGATAACTGTAGATCAATGAACTCGGGTTAACTGCACCTCATTCTTACCGAAGTAGCTGTGGTTTCAGTAATCAAGGTTAAGCTAAAACATTAAGGTATAGAAGAGCTTAAACATTTGGAAACCAGTTCTCAGAGGTACTTTATCGGTGACCCTTGACTCTCATTTTGACCACGTAAGCAGCTAACTTTGGTTTACTTTGGATTTCTTCCGCTATTGGAAGGGTATTTCGATCCTTGCTAGCATCAATTCTCATTCTTTCAATTCAGTGCAAAAATGTGTGATTGGACGCCTGAATTAAGTTTTATAGGCCTGACTTGTCCCAAATTTCGGACAAAAGATTTGCCGTTGCATCTTGCAATCTTCCTGCATGTGTTAGAAGCAACAGCCGCTGAGAACACCAGTTTACGGAGCAAGATTAAGTTTTTGAAAGTCTCAAGGACACACGATTAAAGTTTACGCCTGAAATTCAATTCAATATGTCGAAGACAGGGCACTTGCGCGCACAAGTCAAGCCTCGATAGCTTAATTTTGGCTTCCAATCAAATGGGCTCTTCGTCCTCTGCTTTGACATTGACACGCTCCATAGGAGAAAGCAAGCAAATACTGATACACTCTCACCTTGATTATTAGGTAAATCTTAACGTCTCGGTTTGGATGGATTTGCCTGCGTTGCACTTGCACTAACATTTAGTTTGCTTTTGTTCTTTTTACTATTGCAAGATATGATTCCAATGACAATAATGCCATTGTGGTAGGCGGTAGTCTCAATTTTGCATCCCTTCGGAGTATACAACTGTGTGACTCTACCATTAAAGTTGCTTAAATGATAGCTTTTAAAACATCAAGTGTCACTCATAAGTTCCGGAAATCTCTTCAAATTTGGAATGAATTAAAATTCAACAACCTTTGCGTTTTTGTGCTAAGTTAGACAAACACAACTTAACGCATTGGGACCTTGAGCAGAGAAAACGCGTTCCGTGGATGTTATGTAAACTCACCGTTAACAATCTGCAGATATGGTACAAATTGTGTCTCCATAAGGGGTGCTTGAAGCAGCGGCGTTGATAGTTACCTCCGCCATGTAGGTTATGTTATTCTTAGAGTTTATCTGTCTGTTTGTCTATCTGTCTGTCTATCAACAAGATAACTTTAAACGTTATGAACGGATCTTCATGAAATATACCGGGAACGTTAGGTATATTAGGAGAAACAGAAAATTAACTTTTAATGAAGATTCGTCGCATCGTTTTTTATTTGCATGTTTATCTGTTTTTATTTCTTCATAACTCCATCAGTTGTGAACAGATATTCCTGGATGTTACGAAAAGCAACAGAGCAAATTTTTGTGATGATCTGTCCGTCCCTTTGTTTGTTTGTCTCTATGTTCGTGTTAATGCGTCTCAGAACGTAACTCGAAAAGTTATGGACGTCTCGTGAAGAAAATTACAGGGACTTTGATTGATGTCAAAAGGAGCAAATGACTAAATTATGGTGATGTTAAAATTAAAATCCTGGTTTCAGAACCAATTTGAATTTTTCGTTAACATTGCCTAGCTTGGCAGAGGTATGCGCTCTCAGAGGCTTCACTTGTTTACTTATGCGCGAAACAAAACACTGCGGCATTTACTGGATTAAGGTGACGATATGGCAGTGGGACTTCTCGATGACATTTTCCACTTCCCTTGATCACAAAACAGCTCGAGTGTGCACCCAAACGGAAGAAATGAGCGTACTAGCAAGATATATCAAAGGGTCTTAAAGGGTACCGATTTACCTATATGTAAGAGATACTACAAGAGAAAAAAGGGGAGTTCTTCTAGAAACTCACAGCCTGTAGTAGGGCACAACGTGATATGACAACACTCTGTCATGCCCCAAACAGAATGACCTATTTGGCTGTCTCTCCCATTGGTAGAGAAGATAAAGCACTATTGTCTGTATCTCGGGGTCTCAGGTTCGCCTCCTAGTTAGAAGAGCAATTATTGCTCTGTTCGACATTTTAGCTTCAGCGCTTTTTTTATATTTTTGGTCGACAGTGAGTGCACAGACCTAAACAGCGATGGGGGCGGTCAGTGGACCTCGGTTGCATGAGCCTCCAGTCTTTGACGCCATAGCTCTGATGATCTCCGATTGACTGCAGTAGGGCA
This sequence comes from Parhyale hawaiensis, assembly GCA_001587735.2. Lineage (NCBI taxonomy): Eukaryota > Metazoa > Arthropoda > Malacostraca > Amphipoda > Hyalidae > Parhyale > Parhyale hawaiensis. Next base: position 7,579,356 of record LQNS02278080.1, read on the forward strand.
TTCCACATGGCCGACCTAGCGGTAGCTGATACTTATCTGATGTACGAACAGATATATGTGTGCTTTCCAGTTGAGTGTGCCTTTACATTGATTTGTTACCTTATATATTACACACCTACTGTCTCCTAGACAGCACCACTTCCGCTTCAGTAGTATAGCGGGCTGCAAAAATAATACATCGAGTGTAAGAAATAAGAGAACTCTTTGCATAGTGACTATGCTGATTTGTATAAATTAATTTTTATTTGTTCATCATGTTATTTTAAATGTACAAATTTATTTGTAATTAACAATGATGCATAGACCGCAACAGTACTTGACTCTTAGGTTAGAATCTAGCGGCCAAAAGTCGGCAACGGAAAAATGGGATCTACTCAAGAGCTATTCTTTTCCCATTATCTAATACTGAAGAAAAAATTCCAAGGTACCCAACATTTTTTTGCTGAGAGGTATCTTGGATACGGCGGGGACGCACTTGGGTGCTTGCCTGTCTGACCGTGTTTGGGCATGTTCATAATAGCTCTTGAGAAAATCCCATTTTTACCTCCGCCAAGGAGGTTATGTTTTCGTCGTGTTTGTCTGTCTGTCTGTTTGTCTGTTTGCCTGTCACCAGGATAACTCAAAAAGTTATGAACCGATTTGGATGAAATTTACAGGGATTGTTAGGTATGTTGGGAGGAACAGATGATTAACTTTTGGTGAAGATATGTCC
>LQNS02278080.1:7587489-7602065 GCA_001587735.2 Parhyale hawaiensis
TGTAAGATCACTGCGACATGCTCTGTGTGTAACCTAGAAATAAGAAACATTCTCCTATGTACCATATTTCATTCCAATTTTGTAATGTCTATGAGTACTTAATAAAGATTATTATTATTATTATTGCAAATGCGCGGAAATTAGAAGTATTTCTTGATGATTTAGGGCACATTTTTCTTCCATTAGGCCTCTATATTTACTAGTCATGCGATAATTAGCACGGGAGTTAGACACGAAAGAGAAGATTGTGCCAGTGCCATAAATTGCAGACATAAAGACCTGACTTAGAGGCGAGTGGGCGTTATCAGCGCGGGTGATCTGCAGACTCTGTCGGTGTAGCGTGACGCGCCTCCGACTCTGTGGCCGCAGCCTCGGCTTCGAATTCCGGGCATTCTTTGCCTGAGCGGATGAGCGTCCATGGACTTCACGCGTGCTGACATGACCCCTTCTTTCTTAGGTAAAAATAAGGCACGGGAGGTAAGATTGAGTACTCAAGGAAAGAAAAGAGCTTACGCTGTATCCGTGGATCCATGTTTCCACTGGCTATGGTATTTTGCGGGATAGATCCCTGATAAATCCTTGAATAATAGACGATGAGAGTGTTCAAACATCTACTGAAGATGAAAGAAAACGGAGCAAGTACTAATTGCAAAACTCTAATTTTTCTTCGTATAAGGTTACTGTTACGCCCGGGTTCTTGGAAAATTCAGACAATGTGTAATATATCTGCCTTGGGATGAAAAACACGTAAAATATGTAAGAAATGAAGAGAATTGCAAGTTCTCCAGGAGGCAAGCAGGTGGCGCTAGCGTCAGTCCAGAGCAAACAAGTCTGGGCTCCAAACGAGAGACAACCTCCAGTGTACCTGAGCAGGTGGAAGTGAGTGGTGTGTGTGTTACCTGTGCTACCGATACAATCCTTTCCGTCTTTCTGCAGGACACTTGCTTAATTTAAGGTAAGTACTGAGTTCACTGTAGTCGATCGTTTAGCATGGTCAGTTTCCGTAATTTGTCGTGCAATGGTATTCGTTTTAAATAAGTAGGCCGAAACGCCATGCATTTAAAGTTCCAAAGTACCTGTCGCGTACAATCTACAGGTGAGGCGCCAGGTGAATGGTGATGGAGCTTTCAAGAGAAAATAAACTGCTGCAAGCTGATTGTGATTTGGACAGGTTTGGCACATTTATAGTGTAAATGTGCGACCTAATATTCGACAGTGACAAAGTTGGTTTGAAGTGCACGAAAGGGTTCTTGGACTGAGCTTCATGTTCTTAGACAAAATAATACAGGTTTCTAGCTGCCAAGGATAATAATCCTTGAGTACTGTATGAAATCTTGACATATTAGTGCGTAACTAATAACTGCTACAGCTTTATCCGATGTTCAGATTAAGTTTAGCGCATTACTTAGCTCACAGTATTCAAGTGCTTTCTGCAGATCATCTGCACTGTCACGAATAATCAGTATTTCGGCATTATTGGGAGTGCTTCGTTTTCATTGATGTTGCAACGGTTAATTTCTTGAGGGCAACGTGGTTTATCTGGAAACATATAGCAATAGAGTACGGTATATTTACATCGGTAATTGATCTTTTGCCTGACCTTTGGTCCCATATTTAATTCACCTGTAGCTGTTGGCTCTCGCCCAGTCAGGCGCTATGCAATGGAATGAATAAGTTAGACTTAAGGGCAAATATGGTACCCGAATAAATAACGTGGTTTACGGACTTTGTGCTTAGAACATTCTTAATCATAGGAGAAATCAGAGTAACATCTGACTATGCCTAGCTTTTAACTTCACTTCTTTTCCCTGGAATTACTGAACTGAACTTTTACACTCTGGCTTCTGTCGCGAGTATTACTTTGTGTCAGTTTGTTCTTTAGAGCCATATATTTTAAAAATAGTTTCACGGTATACTTCAAGCATCAGAAGGACATAGATAATGGAACTTACTGTACTGTCTCCAGTTTCATTCGGACTACCTATATTAGACATCACTCAGAGATAAATAGCTCACGTCGATGCTTTCGTTTCTTTTCTTGCAACCATTAGAAGCTTAAGATATCATCGTAAGAGAAAAAAAAAGTTACAGTGAGCTCAATTTGATTTTTAAGTGTTTAATTTCGAAGCTGAACAAACTCTTTGGCCAGCTCAATATATGTACAGGGGAAAGATTGCTACCTGGACCGCCGTGGCGCATTGCAGTCTCCAGCTCAACTGGAGCTGGAGATGGCAGACCGTGTTATGTTATGGTCCAGGTCTTCTTGGGGCATTGGCACACCGTGGATAGGCGGGTGATTAGTGATACAAAACAGGCGTATGTATCTTTTGACAGTTATCTTGCAGTATGAAAATAGTAACTGGAATTCATAACATTGTGAAATAAAATACGGGTACCAAGGATAAGAAACAAGATGATACACTCATTGATGGTGATGCTGTCGTTAAACAGTGATGAAATTCCTTAGAAGAAGAAAAAGAAGAACGTAACTTTTAAAGAAAAAAAATAAGTGCTAATGAATCTGCCATTATATAATGCAAGTAATAAATTTCTGTTGTTTCATAAATGGTGATAATGCACATCAAGTAATTATGAGAGTAATTATATTGTTACATTAACTGCCAAATAACAGCCCGTAAATAATGATGAATCTACGTATATTGTAATTTTGCTCTTCTTTCCGTTAGTTAGTTACTTCGTTACTTAGTACGACCGTGATGCTATCATTAGTATTAGATAGGGGAAAATAAGGGTATCTTTGATACGACCGGGGAATGGATCAATAGGAGAAGTAGTCGAGTTCAAATTTAATTAAGTTGCTACTGTTCGCAGGTCTTAGGTAGAAGATTCACTGCCTGACTTGGAGCATTTTTCACCCTCCGTATGTACGATACGGATCCGAGGGCATCATAATTGAGGAACAATTTGTTCTGTAGAATTTTCACAGGTTTTTCCTTCAGTACATATCATAGATAGACGAAAATTTAGACAATACAGGTTTGACACATCACTGAAAAAAATTTTTACTTTTATTTTATGGAATTTCCAGGTTCCAGCTAGTAACAATATTAGTAATGGAGACGCACAATGTCTTCACTTGACTGCCGGTTAATAGTACAAATGAAGCTTGAATATACGGCATTGGTGGCATGGAGATGAGTATAGCTTCTCCTCCTCATCACTTCTGTCAGGTTGTAATGTAATAACCTGACCATTGGCCATGAAACTGTATTGCGATGGGACTGTATAATTAGATATCCTTTTTCCTAGGGTGATTTTGGGAAGCTTTGATGGCCCCGTCTCGTCGCCTCCTCCATGCAATTGTGTAGACTGGCCAGTTGCCATGTGGACAAGCAGATGGCTGGAGAACTGGATCTGTGGAGCAGGTGGACCTCCGATCAGGTGGTGTTCCTCGATGAGAACAAGCTAGGCGTCACACGTGATGGACCAAACCTGTTCTCTTACTAGAGCACTTCATGTGACTCACTGAGCTTGGCTATCAAGAAGACACATTCTCTGCGCTCTCAGCAGACTTTATATTCGCGTTTTTGTTCAACTGAAAGCAAGTGTCGTCGCTCTGATGCCAGCGCCCGAAAAGGAGCTGCGAACTTGGGTACGAGATCGAAAGTATGGAAGCATGAGTGAGTGAACGGACGGACCTGTGCTCCTCTGTTTGTCAACCTTCTTAGCCACACGGCACCTTCGCCTAGCACCTTGCTGTTCACCTAAACCATCAAACACGGTGTACATTTGCTGCTCCATGAAGGCAGGTTGATAAACGGCTAACTCACCAACCACACTTTTGATCTTCAAGTGCATCAACGTGGTTCTTGATAATCCGTACACCAAGCTGTCGATCTTCTAATCCGCTTACCTTGTTGCTCTTCGGTTGATTCATCATAGCATACAAGATTAAAGGATATAAAAGCCAGGAATAATAGTAGCAATGATACATCAAAAATAGGAAAATTTTTAATTCGATAAAAACTATTACCGGTACAGTAATTAATTCATCTGTCCTCTGACAGTTAACATTAAAGATTTCATGGTCCTATTCTCACGTCCTATTGATGAGGTCAATCAATGGTCTTGTTGGATTTTATCTCTTTTTAATAGTTTTATTTTGCTAGGACTGATTGAGATCGAGTTGAACAGTGGCATCGATTCACGCTTTCAAGTCAGCTATACCGTCAAAAACAATCTTCTTTCGTCATAGTTCTGCACATGTGTCGATCGAACTTCAAAAGAATTTTCATTGGAAAGAATTTGCAATACGAAATGGTTGGGAGATTTAATTGCCGATGTTTGAGTGCCTCTATCGTAAATATACAGCGAGTCGGCAGGTGGCTGGCAGCCCTGAGAATCTCTCAAGCGAAGGGAGGAAATCTGGCGAATATTCTGTAATAAATATACATAATAATTTGCTGGAGCAACAGATAAACATTGCTGGTGGTCTTGGAAGTAAACACTCAGTCTATTAGTTACGGGAATAGGAGATTGGCGATTTTGATTCAATGATAGATACTGCTTCTTCTACTGTTCAAAAAATATCTTAACTTGTTAATCCTTTGGAAATAATAACATTTAAACATATAAGTCCTGCTGTAAGTGAGCAGTGAAAACGTTAACGCAACTTACGAGAGAAATGCATTAATGAACTACCTGTGCAGAAGAGTGTTTACGTGGCGGTTGTAGGGGAAAAATTCTTAGAAATACGGACCTGGAGAAAAAATTCCCGTTTGTGCAGCCAAATTTGAGAGAAGGTTATTGTTACCTTTTTTTTTATTTTGTAGAAAATGGTTAATATTTTCAACCAAATCCAGGGTACATCATGAAATTATTGTCTTCTAGAGCTGTAAGCTTAAATGTGTTCGGATAAACAAACTAGAAGGTGTCCGTTTTCAATCGAGGCCTAATGTGTACCTGAGCTTTGATGTACTAATCTACGAATACGTAATTTACAAATCATGCAGTACCATACACGAGTCCAAAATTCAAAACACACAAATAGTGCTTTATTAGGTTTTTTCAGTAAGACGTCTTCTGGATATTATAATTTTTTGGCCAGTAAGACGTCTTACTGAAAAAAAACCTAATAAATTATGTAACCTGGATGTCAATTATTTTCATCAATAAATAGTGCTTTGCTTCACTGCCCAGTTCAAGTATTAACGCAGTGTTACTTGCTGAAGTTGAGTTCAAAAAGAATTCTTCTCACGTCTCAATGAGTTTGTTTTTTCACCCAGTCGGCTCCACGAAATTTCCTTCATATAATGTGCAGCAAGTGCATCATTTCACTGCAGGTTATAATCGAGTCACGTAAATGAAATTCCCCAGAATTCAACAAAATTCGTGGCACGTACAAATTGTTTAAGCTGACACGCACTTAGCGCTATAAATTTGACCCTAGTCTACAGTACAGCGAGTGCAATGTTTGCATTGCAAATACGGTGTAATAATTTTTAATACAGCGTCACGTCTTCGGCTTCTGTGAAATTCATATGAATTCCTGGCAGTGTTCTTCAACACAGTTCTGTGGAATTCGCAGTTCTCTGCTACGGTTAGTACGTGTCAGTTGTGCTCTTTTGCTGAGGATTTTGTAGCCTAAAATCGGCAAACAGATACTCCCATTACGGAACTGTATAGGTATTTTAAAGTGACATGAAGTTGTCATATTATATCTCATTTTTTGGGCTTAAATCTGTCCACAATATGAATTATATCCTAGAGTTCCTGATACTAAACTACGTTTGAGTGAAGATTGTTTATTCTGCTTCCGAGCACTGCTGCCAGCATCCCTTGGCTTATGCTTCTTTTAACCTGACAGATGGACTAAATCAGCGAACTCAGATTGTCAATCGGCGAGTATATAATAATATCTTCTTAAGTCGAGAATCGTGTGATCACTCTGCGCGTATCATCAATAGCACAGGAAGGGGTTGAAAAACTTTACATGTTTTACGTTATAAATGATCATTTTTGATATTTTTATTGCTCTAATTACGTCTTATGGCCGCATTTTCGAATAAAACTAGTTTTATGTTGCCCAGCACTTCGGACGCACTTTTTATGATTCGTGATATTTATTGTTTGTGTATTTGACCTAATGCTAGTAGCCTTATCCTCATTTTTACACAAAGTAAGTCAGCAGTTTGCATACGCAAGAATTTTTTATGTTCCGTAGATTGTGTTTATAGTAACTTATAACTGTTTTGCTGCTCAGTGTTATAAGCGCTCAAACTCTTCTTTTTCGATATTGCATCAAATACAAGAATTTAAAAATAGTTACGCGAATATAACGAACAATGGAGTTTACGGCTGTTTTTGGCCCACTCTGCACTACGAAGACAATACTCTAGCTATCAGCCAATAGGTATCGCAGCACAATAGGTCAGGTACGAAAGAATGTGTCGGCAATGGTGCAGTCCTGGAACAGGTCCACGGACCGACAGCCCTCGACCGTTTGTCTTGCTCTCGGAGACGTCTGGATGGCAGACGCATGGCGTGTCGTGGCCGCCGGACTAAGGACGCAATAGCGATGCCGACGTTTACCAAAAAGTGCACTTAGGACCTCCTGATAAATTATGCCATCAGATCTCCAGAGTTGCCACAAGCGCTTTCATCTCCGCTTTATTGCTGTCAGAGTTGACACGGTTGCTGCATTCCTTGCTGAGAAGTGTTGGTCTGGCGAGGTAACGCTAGTTCCAGCAATATCTTTGTTTTGGCATATTGCACTCTTTTATTACTGTGCCGTGTGTGAAGGAATACGGTGTGTACACAAATTTCCGATCAATGTTACGAATTGGAAAGGAAGGCAGCAGCACGTCGTTGGTTCCAGTGATGCGATGTTAGTCTGATTGCTCCAATGTTCAACGAGCGCTCGGCTTATTATGTAACCTCGATACTGTACACAGCAGCTGCATTTGTAAGTGCTAACTTAGTTTTCCTGCCCTGTATGCTTACGAGTGACATAAGTTACTCGGTCCTCGAACGATCATTCCAAAAATCGCGCCGCAACTATGTCTCACACTTCACTTTGTGTTAATTATAAATAATTATTACCGACCTATTATTTTTCAAACCTTAAAAAATTAACGAAAGCTTATCTGGTGCCACTTTGGAAGGCCTACAAGCTTCAGCAATGGTTGAATTAGTAGCTAATATCTTTAATGGTGTAATGCAGGGGTCATACCAGCACATCCTGCATCGCTTTCGCACAGGTTATTTGGTGGCTGTTCAGCATTCGTCGCCAGACTGCATCTGGCACTGCAAGTCAGAATATTGCAACAATACGGCTGCAGTTCACTGACGGCACACGATATTGTACGGGCCGTCTCATCGAGATGTATGTCACACTTCTTCAATAATACAGTGAAACGCAACATCATTCACATCTTCGAATTATGGTCAAAATTTCTAATGCCATTCAGTAATAATAGCTCAGATGGACACAAATTATACATTTCAGAGTAATTACTTTGTTCTCGAAAGGATACTCAAACTCATAGCTTTTTTACTCTATTGAAAAACAAGACAAAAGTGTTAACGCAAAAGTATTCAATACCTCTAAATCATATATCTATACAGATCCTATATCTCTTTATTCGTCATGAATCTCAATATGAGCTACTTTCAAATTGGTATGAAACCATGTCAGCCAATCGCGGACCTACATGAGTTATAAACGACCCATGCGAACTAACCTTCGTTGTGAACATTTACATTTAACGCAACAGGCAGTACAAATTTTTATTATTTAGAAGTGGTTAAAGCAAACGAGTCATTTAATGACCTCTGGAAGCGTATTTTGGACCTGTGCAGAAAATGAAACGGATACAGGAAGATATCCTAGGCTTTATAAGTTGATGTAAACAGGGTTGGGAGCTTGATCAGAAAGTGGAGGAAGACTCATTCTGTCATCACTGCGCCCAGGAACGGCCGTCCGAGGAAGATCACTGGTGCAAGAGAACGGTTAGGTATTAGAGAAGTAAAACAAACCCATTTGTGACTCGTACTGAGATAAGAGAAGATTTGCAAAGGGCTGAAGTACCTAACTGTCAGCAAAGACACCATTAGTCGAACTCTTCAACGGAGTGACGTTAGCTCGAGGTCACCATAAAGACTCTCTTACTGAAGAACAAAATATGTTTGTGAAAGTTTGAAACTTGCGAACGTGTATCCAGAGAATCCAGAAGCATTTTGGGATTCTGTTGAGTGGTCTGACGATCCGAAGATAGACATTTTCTGACACAGCACTAGATGCCATGCTTGGAGGAAAAATGGAAATGCCCATGCTTCAGGAAACACTATCCTACTTGATAAATTTGGAGGGACAGTGTAATGGTTTGGCGCTTCTTCTCTGCACGAGGAACTGAAGAATTAAAGGTTAATTAAGGAAAAATGAATACCATCATATACAGAGATATTCTCATCGAAAAAGCTTTTCAAGTCTGTTTATTCCTTTCAATTAATTGCAGGGTGACTGGGTCTTTCAACAAGACAACCACGCAAGGCACACATTGATATTGATGCAAAAAGGGCTTGATGAAAACAAAATTAATGTTGTGAAGCGGCCCAGTCAGTCACCTGACCTACTGTAAGTCCGATCGTGAATTTGTGGAGTATTCTTAAAATCAATGTGCACATGGAATCTCCGAATATCAAAGATGTAAAATTTTCTGTATCGAAGAGTAGTCCCGTATTACTCATAAAACATGCAAGAAGCTCACCTACAACTATGCAAACAGGCTCAGTGCTGTAAAACACTATAAATGACATGTAACTTCATATTATATAGGCCTACTTGTATTGAAAATTAATTATCATTGCTTTAGCTCTTTTTGGTAGTTTTCTCAACAAATAATTACATATGCAATGAGTTTTAGTCTCCTGTTGAGAACATAACAATTACGTTGAAATAAATAATTCATGTCCATTTGAGCTACTCTTATCGATTAGAATTTAAGATATTCAGATATTCACAATAATTCGATGTACTGAATACTTTCGCGCTTCACTGGACTTTTTAACCTTGTGGACCCATAAATTTTACGACGAGGAGCGTGGCCAGCAAAGAAATCTAGTAACTTAAATTTTTACAAAAATATGCGATCAACCTTCATCGTGTTGAATTGGTCTTTGTTCCCACTTAGACTCCATCAGAACAATTGACACTCAATTTATATTTCGGTTATCTGACCTAATTTTGTGACAAGAGCTGTAATACGCCTCATTGACTAGCACTGATAATAGAAACGAGACTATACCGCAATGCAGAGCCAAGGAAGACAACCTCATTCACCTCCCCCCCTTTCCCCTTGCCCTATCTTCAGAAACCATTAATTAATTGTTACCTACTTATTTTTTTTAAAGCACTGCTGTCGTCTTTCGTAAGTTGTTCAAAAGCTTTAGCGAGTGTTGGTAATTTTTTACATTAAATCCAGCGATCTTATAGCTTGCTGGCTAGCAAATTACACCCAATGTTATTTCCTCTTGTTCTCCACTTACTGCCAGTGCTGTGCTCTCCTATCCACACTAACCGCAGATCGCCATTCAATGGACCGGATGTGTCCCCTCCTCCTCCTCCACCTCCGTCGTGCTGGCCACGCTCTTTTTCTGGCACAGCATCTTATAGTCCTATCCCCGGCTTGGGTTTTTTGCTCCCTTCTACCTCGGCAGCGCCGGACGTGTCCCAACGCGTTCGTAGGTCCCAGTATTCTTCTTAATCTTTGACTCGGGTTGCTGAAAACAACATCGGACGTCGTGTCTGTTCACTCTGATCAATCTGAGCATTGGGTGTAGTAGTTTGTTTTCTTTTCTCAACGTGTTCCGCTATCCTAACATTATCGTTTGTATTGGTTCACAGGAGGAGCTCATTCCTAAAAGTTTACGTCTGCAAGTTTTATTTACTTCTGTCTTATTTGGAGTGTTGATAGTGGAATAAGTAAAGAAACTACAACAATAACAAACAGCCCACTTTTGATTCCAGGCTTCTGTGGCTTCAAAAATGTTAAACACAGTAAGTTTATAAAATTGTGGTAGCGCCGAAATACTGTATGTAGCAACATGAATAATTATTTGCGTCAAAGTTCCACTGTAGCGTATAATTCTTACATTATATAGAGTGAGTTTAAGTGGGCAGCGAAATTAAGCATTTGAGGCTTGAATTGTCCTAATTTTCAGACAGGTGTCCTGGCTTGAGTGGCTTCGACTTGTTGATTTAAGTTTCAGTCGTTTATTCTTAATCAGTTACCTGTGAGACTTATACGAACTTAGTCTTACTCCGTGATTGTAGATTTCAGTCAGCTCAACATAACCGGGCTGCTTATAGTACCAACGACATGATTTCAAGTGATGGAGCTAGAGCTCCTGTCTGCAATTCTGGACAAGTTGAGTCAAGTGGACTTGGCTTAGATCGACTTGTACGACCTAGCCGAACGTGTCCATATTACATCGTTCAAGAACAGCTGCAAGTTTTTCGAGTTAGCTAGAGGAAGTAATTTTGAGTAGGTACTGTATATTGCAGTACTATGCACTTGTTACAAGTTTTTTCAAACTCGTCATTTGCTCAGTCGATAGCGGCAATCACTGATCGCATGCAGTATTTGGTGCACCTCCAGGTAAAACAAGAACAATCTGTTTGTAAACGTAGCTGTAAGTCCTTCAACTTGACGTAGCTTCAGCCTGCTGTACATTTATTGATATACTAATCTCCCATAGATATCGATGAAGCACATGGTAGATAATTTAGAATTACTGATAATATCAAGTCATTACAGCAATGTCTTGCTCTACTTGCACCAGTAAACTAATCGGATCAAGTGAAGATAAGCACTGCCGTAACTGGCTAGTAAAGAAAAGCACTCCCGAGTTTGAGCAAGTAAAGATAAGCACTCCCTAACAGGACCAAGTATAGTAAGCACTCTAACTTGGAGCGAGTAGGCATATTATGGTTTGATGTTGAAACACATTATATCAATTTGAAGTGTCATTGATTAACATTTAGCAAACATAAACAATGAAATACATAATTAAATATACAACATTGACATAAGATATCGAGTCAGGAAACCATAAAAGCATGTACAAATTTAAGTAAATTGATATTGTCCTGCAATAGTGTTGCAAAATCTATGAAACTCGTCGTTCTTATTTCATTCGCTCCACATGAATTCGAGCAAATAAGAGTTCAGAAAGTCTCTCCTACATCTGAGCTTCCTTTTTACTCGTAGTTTGTGTTTGTTCCAATACCTCTCTACTGCTTATGTATGAACGCCTGTAGTCCTGTCAACAAATTCAAGGAGTAGTTAACAGTGTGATGCCCATGTCCAAGGTCCTTTGAATGTTTCCATTGATCACTGTACATAACTGTTCCAGGCATAACTACTTCCTTAATTATCAGCAACAGTGTTTCGGCATTGGACGAGTCGAGTATCTCCATATAACCGTGGGATGGTGGTGAAGTAGGGTCAACTGTTCCAAATACCCATAGAGGACTCTGAGCATACGCCCCTATGGTGCATTAGTTGATGAAATTATGACGAAGGCAGGACACATCAATTTGTACCCATGTAGCTGGTCCACCAAGTTTGATAGGGTTGCTTTCATCGTATTTCATGGAAATTTCACGAAGAAAATCTAAGCATGTCGATAACAGTCAATTTAGAAACATTCAATAACTGCAGGTTCGGCAAAACACTCAGTTCCCAACATCAGTAAAAAATTCCTTTTATCCACTTTTCAAAGAAAGCTTTGTGCGATAAAAACAACTAATCTTTGCGAATTGATTCGTAGTGCTTATTTACTGCATTCCTTAACATTGCAGTTTCAGACATACGTATGTGTCTTAAATTGAAGAACGTTTTATAAAAAAATTGGAGCAAGTACAGAATAGCACCCCCAAATTTCAGCAAGTAAAGATAAGCACCCCCGGAGGAACAGGGAGTGCTTATCTTTACTTGATCACACTAATCTATTCTAAGTAGGACCACAACGGACAAAAGACACATTACCTGCACACAAAAATAATAGCGAGAAGCTGTCTCAAGGTGGTTCCCGGGCCTGAGCTTCAGAGCATCACCTCTCCAGTTTACGCTCGGGATCTTAGCTCACCGCTCCAGGCGATCCCTCTCTTCACCAGCGATTTTCTCTGGGGGTCTTACGACACACGTCAGCAGGTGTTCCTACGGCGTCCCTGCGTTGCTGCTGCTCTGCCTGTTGAACTTCAGCTCTTGCAGGAGCTTTGAAATATTTCCATGCATTCTCAACATGAAGGTTCCTTACTGGTCTTAGTAATTCAAATATCCATGTGAACACAGATCGGGCTATAAAACAACTACCCTATTGACAAGTTTGGCAAGTTACAGTCTTTAATGGAAGGTGATGGGCTTCAGCCGCAGCTCGAGTGCTTCTTCCAACTTTTGAGGAGAGAAGAATGCAACTGATGGCTCACATTGTTGAATACGGTGTAGAACTTACAGAGGCAAGTAACACTTCGCTTATGGGACAACTTCACCAAATTATCCTGGGCACACAATCGTCCAACTGATCAGACGAATCGGTCCAGGAGGCAAAGATAACCGGTTGCAGATGAAGCCCAGACTGGGGAAGAATACTTCAAAAGAGGCAACAAAAATCCATTGAAGCGTCTGCGGACATCACTGTCAACAACACTGATCTAACACAGGAGCTCCACACTACTCAAAAAGATAATTTATAACAAGGCTCTTAATATGCGCCTCAAATGGAAACTGCTAAAAAAATAAAAACAGAAGACCGAGAATTTCCAGAGAGCTAGACACTTGTACTACAGTGTTACCTAACTTCAGATGCAGATATTGGGTTGAAGGGTTCTGAGATTGGCACTAACATATTTGTAGCAACCAACCTACGCCACAATTTGAAAATGAGTAAAAGTCAATATTTTTAAACAAATTTCTGGAGATGCCATTGAAATTTTCGGAAATAGTAATGGAAACCTTATTTCTGCACCTACAGGTTTATCCCTTGCTTAGTGAAACTTAGCTCCTGAAAAACTTTTATAAACAGTATTATTAGAAATTTTTTCTCGGTTTTGTAATTCATGTATTTTACCTGAAAATTTTAAACACTAAAAAACTAAACCAGTAAGAGTTTTTGGACGAGTGCGTTAAGGAGGCGTAAGGTTAGAAGAACCTGCGCCACTTTTCAAATTTATACAACGTTTACGATGAAATTTGCAGATACCCTGAGTCACAAAGTCATTCAAGTTTTTCAACTCACTGATACTTGCTCTCCGATGAAATTGCATGGAGGCGCTTGTATAAAAGGTTAAAAAGATCACGACAGTTTGTTTGGGTCCGTGCCATTGTTTTTCTCACTCAACATTTAACTGTTTATAGGACCGGAAAACAAGCTAATGCCATTAGAGATAGGCAGCTGTGGTATTTCAGAAGATCTTACATATAATAAGAAAGTTGGGAAGAATGCACGATCGCTGAGAAACGGTGGAGTCAGCTGAGCAGAACGGGGAATTTTTTTCTCTAATTCAGTTGTCTTCAGGATGCCCTGTTGTTAATGGATCGTCCTTTTCTCAATGAACTCATTAGCCGTAAGCAAAATGTTCGAATTCTTTTCTTCTAATGAGAGCGCTGCGCAAGAGTTTAATTAACGTTGTATAAATTAGCAATCTGGCCTCTCAGAACTTCTGTGGCGGTGATCAGCAAACCGCAGTGTAATGATCGCCACACGTACGGGTCAGCATTAGTATACTGAAAGCAAAAAGTTCTCAGCATCGGCATTGGCATATAACAGCACAAAGGTCAGAGTCAGTGTACTGAAAACCAAAAGTTCTTAGCGACGCCAATGATAAGAAGAGCAGACGAGTAAATATATGTCAGTAAGTGTTCTGAAAACGACAAGTTCTCAATGCTGTCCTCAGTAATAGCAACACACGGGACCGAGTCACCGCAATGAAAATGAAACGTTCTTTGTGGTACAATGAATAATGACACGCAAATATGAAAAAGATTAGTTCACAACTTTTCATTAATGACAAAGACACACGTGAACGAGCCAGTGTACTGAGAATACAAAAGGGTTTGTTGCCGTTACGTTGAGCGTGATTCGGCAGGAGTAATCGATGGAATACGCAGATCACTGACTGACCTAACTGTGATTCGCTAGCCAGCGGGTTGCTCGCATGGTCACCCAGTATGTGATTCACTAGCCAGCGGGTTGCTCGCATGGTCACCCAGTATGTGATTCACTAGCCAGCGGGTTGCTCGCATGGTCACCCAGTATGTTATTCACTAGCCAGCGGGTTGCTCGCATGGTCACCCAGTATGTGATTCACTAGCCAGCGGGTTGCTCGCATGGTCACCCAGTATGTTATTCACTAGCCAGCTGGTTGCTCGCATGGCCACCCAGTATGTTATTCACTAGCCAGCGGGTTGCTCGCATGGTCACCCAGTATGTGATTCACTAGCCAGCGGGTTGCTCGCATGGTCACCCAGTATGTTATTCACTAGCCAGCGGGTTGCTCGCATGGTCACCCAGTATGTTATTCACTAGCCAGCGGGTTGCTCGCATGGTCACCC
>LQNS02278080.1:7610259-7621564 GCA_001587735.2 Parhyale hawaiensis
GTGTCCCCGCTGCAGCGTATCGCACAATCGCGATCATATCCATGCCACCCACCTTTATTTTCTCTAGCAAAAACACGAGATTTTCATAGAAAGAAAGCCCCAGCGTTTGAAGATGTGTTTTGACCCTGCCACTTTGAAGAAGCTGGAAAAACAGCTCTTGCTTCCCTGATTCTCTAGTATGGGGCAGCATAAAATTCTTCTGCTCTTGAGCGAGGCTTTGTCTCGAGCACTTGCATCAGATGTGATTCAGAGACAAAAATAAACAGAGCTCTGGTGTTTTTGTCAGCGCATTGCAGGGAATAATGTAAAGTTTTTGCTTTTTTGGGTGAAATACAGAAAGCTCATTCGATTAGTTTATTTATATACGTATAGTTTTATATGCCGCTTTTATCCGTGACTTCAGCGCAATACCGCAGGGATCTTTGGCACGTGTAATATCAATTTTGAACGGCAGAGGCCTGCGGAGGGATCATTGAGCAATTATTGAGAGAATAATTTATTTTATACTTCACCTGTGTAACCTATACTGTATAACTGTTCTGTTTGTGGTTCCATCAGTCCATCCATCCATTCGCTTGACCACACGTTCCGCTTTCAATGTTTGCTATACAGCATAACGCTGTATCCATGATAGGGATCCGAGAATAGCAGGTGCCAATTTTTAGCTTCTACATTAATTCTCACAGGTTATAAATTATATAGTATATCGGACCGTCAATGATTACGGCAAAGAATTCGTGATCTTCCTTTTTTGCACATTTTTTTACTACATCTCCGAACGTCTGCAGAGATGAGCATTCTCGGTTTCTTTTTTGCTGAAAAGCGAAAAGCTGCTTTTGTTCTCCGACGTGCATAAAAATCAATTACTTTTTGCAGACAGTGAAGCATCACTCAAATTTGTAATTTCGACTCGGTATCATGGGTACACTATGATATCATATGCGAAACAGCGCAAAGCTGCTTCGTCAATGAATGAAATCAAGTTGGAAAAATAAATGATGTAACGAAATTATATGTGGCAAGAAACTAAGAATTAGGCTACATGAGAGGAGTACTGAGAGAAGCTCCAGAAATCTTCGGTGCTTCCATTTCAACGTTGGCAATACAACACTTGCATTCAACTCAAATATAAAGTTACCGCATACATTTGCTATCATTTACAACCTGGCCTAATTTTCGTCAATCTATTTTCTTCAAGCCTGACAGAAAATAGGCAGATAAAAATAAATAAATATATTAACAAAAAAGAAAACAAACAAACAGATAAATACACATCGGTCTTTATGTATTGAAAATTTGCTTTCTGATTTGGAATTCATTTTACACATCGTAGCTGTGATACTGCTCCTGGTATTAACGAAAAATGAAAATTTTGTTCTGCGAACTTAACACAGGCATAAGCTAGGTACTCAACAATACGAACTTAACACAGGCATAAGCTAGGTACTCAACAATACTTCCAGTTTGTGACCAAACTGGTAGATATATACCAAAACTTCACTGTGAGCGTGATTTGGAAGAGAAAAGTCTACTTTTTTAAACTTGTTACACCTCACTATAGTTAAGCGATAGCGGTAGCTGCATTGGCGCCTTCCTCTGGGTCCGAGGGCTGTTTGTATTCTCAGTACCTGAACGATTGCTGTTGAGAGTGGTTATTTGGTGTTGGGCTGCAGATGCAGCTAGTTTTTAAATTTTTTTTTCTGTAACGGATTCTGTTTACGGGTTAAAATAATTCATATATGTGCTAACTTTGAGAAACATTTAACTGGTTACCGGCAAAAGGATTGGTGCGACAAAGCCAGTGTTCGAGTAAGCGCGTTAGTTCAACTGGATGGCTGCATAACTGGACGATGTGCAGTTTCGGCCTCTTTCGAACGTATTTTTTTTTAAGTTCTGCAACGTCCGCGCATCCAATGTGTTCACGCTATATTCAGTGCAAGTGAGGTAGGAAGTTTCCAATGACTATCGCTTTGACCCTCTGGTGTACTTCCACCCTAAGAATCACCTCTTCCTTTCTCAGATTTATTTTTTTATGATGTGATATCGATTACTGGTGCAAATAGCTCATCTGTGTGCTAACTTCGAGTAACATGAAATCGTTTATCACAATAAAAGGACCCCTCAGGTCCCGTAAGTAAGCCGGACATGAACTGTATGACCAGTAACTTACATTAAACATTTTCTACACTCTTCGAATGAATTCTTTGTCGCGTATCTTTGATTACAGCCAACTGTACCTTAAAGGGAAGCATGGCTGTATTGGTAACAGTAAATGTGGTTGTCTGTGTTTCCGCATCTTCTCCGTCCGGGTGGTGGTATATGCCCCTGTGAGCTGCATGTCCGGACCGAGTCTCGTTCGCTGGATTATATGTAATTAAGCACGATTCGAACAGTTTCTAGCCGCAAAGTTACATACGTATTATGGGTATATGTGCCTGAGCAGTTGCTCAGAAAATCATATTTGGGTTTTTATTTTCACATAGGGACGTAATGCCAAGTGCGGCCCATCTAAGAATATGCAAGTTCGTTCATATAAGATTCTTTAATATGTAGTAGCAATAATTCTAATTGGCAGATGCAGATCCTCTGAAAGGTTGTGAAAGTAGTAACTCAGTTAAACTACTGAAATTCAGTGAATCGTCTTTCCAGAAACATCATTTTTGTTGAAGTCTGTTTTTTTTTAGATCTTAACCATGTATACATAATAAGGGAAATAGTTTAAGAGTATATATGTATTGAAGAGGCAGATATGGTGTTCTTTCGCATATTGAAAAGTGAACTTACCTCATCATGAATTTACGCGCTTCGTTTAGTAAATTGATCACTTTGTTGATCGCTGAAACTTCACAACGTTTATACGTAACAATTATTGCAATTTTTCAATTAACTCTTGAAATTCACCGTTGATCTGAAAATGGCTTCAAGTACAAGCCAGATCATGTTGAAATAAATCAAATTCAAAAAGCTAAGTACAGGAATTTTTAATATCCAAATATTTGCTGCTTTTGCGCCGATCCTTTTAGCCTTCACCGATCACTTCTCAATTTAGTTATTTTTTGCAAATGAGTTTATTAAAGTTTTCATGGACGAGCAGTTTTCTTTGACAGACCTTTGAAGACCTCTCGATTACAGTCATCACTTAGCCTAGTTTGAGCGCAAACTTCAAACTTTCTTACAGCTTTGAAGTGCCGTAATAAATCTTGAGAGAGTCTCTTCATTATCTCCATCGATAGATAGCTCCGCGTGCTCATCAACGGGAGGACGTAATTAGGGTGACCGGGGTTAGAGCCTTGCGCCCGCCGTCCCACCCAACTGCGTGGGTGGGCACCACTTGCCTCCAGCCGCCGCGGCCACTTCCAGTTTTCTTCACCATAAACTGTGTCGCTAGGTGCCTGGCACCTTTGCTGATTACAGGTAATAAGACTTGGCATGACCTGGACACCCTGAAAGCCATGTCAGTGTGCGACGGTACCCAAGTCAGAAGATAAAGAAACATTAGGTAATAAATAGACGCAACGGAGGCCTCGTACACACTTCTTGGAACCTTATTAGAGGAAACGTAGTTGCAGTTGAGCCACGCCTTGGGTTCAGTTCTTATTTATCTGCATCCTAATTTATAACTAATCTGTACCACATACGAAGTATGCTTGGGAGAAAACTATATTAGACAAGTTGTAATAGTGGCATTCGCGGTAAGACTTTAAGTTACGAGCGTCTAAATACATACAGAGGCGTTTCACAGTTCTCTTACATGCACTACATATTATTATTTTAATAGACCCGACATATCTACTGTAGCTTGTCTCGGTGCATATGCACGCTAAATGCCACACACTTTTTAAAAAAGCGTATTGCTGCTCCAATCATTACAAAACATTTATATGCATAATAAATTTACACTTCCCATTAGCAAAAAGATTTAATAGGAAAAAATTCGGAGGTGTCCAAGTCGGCTTCAACAAATACGGTAGCAAAACTCTCAGGTCATTTACTCAGTTTTTCGCCGTCAATTAGAGACGGATCGACTGCCCATTATCCATAAACTGGTCATTAGCTACCGTCCGGAAATTTTGGATTAAGAAACTAGTTTTCTGCATAATTTTTCATGTGCATCTTTCAGATTTTACATTGTATCCGCTAAAAAAAATGGAATTAAAGTAGAGCACTCTAGGAGCGCATATATTTTGCCAAGCAAGACAACTTTAACAAAAAATTCAAATTGGTTCTGATGCTATGATTTCCTGTCAATCAGCACCAAAATGTGGTCATTTGTGATATTTGACGGTAATAACAGCTTCTGTAATTCTTTTTTAAGATTCGTTCGTAACTTTTCGAGTTACGCTGCTGCCAAACATTCTGACGAGCATAAGTCAAATACACAACAGACCAACCGATCATCGTCAATATTTGATCTTATATCTTCAAGATTGCTAACCATTCCTGCAAATTTCATAATGATCCGTTCCTAACTGTTTGAGTTATTTTGCTATTGAACATAAAACCAAACTCAAAGACAGACAAACAGATCATCATAAGCATTCGGTCATTCACTTATCGTGATATACCTAGCAACTCATCTAAATTTTATAAATAATAAAATCAGCCCGTATCTTTTTGAGTTATGGTACTAAGAAAAGTGAGGCAACTAAACAAACAGTTGAACGGATCTTCATCAAAAGGTATCATCTGTTACTCTTAACAAGACTAACAATCCGTGCAAATGTCGTAGAGATCCATTCATATCTTGTCGAGTTATCTTGGTGACAGACAAGCAAAGACACAGACAGACTCAGCAAAGACATAACCTCCTAGCGCGGCAGAGGTAATAACCAGTAATAGAAATAAAGCTCGGCATAAAATAGCTGCCAAATTTTAGAAACTTACTTGTTTAGGTTCTTCGTTATTGTTTTACAAAGTTGTTTTAGCTACTTTTCGTGATCCCCAATTAAAAGTACAATAGCATCAGTATGTATTTTGTTACGGACTTGCTACCACAGCAACACACAGTCTGATTTATCTGTGTAAAGGAGGCTTAGTAGTCAAAGGTACAAGTTTCCTCAGCTAGAAGTTCCAATGCTTTGCCGAGACCTCGTAGACATACCTGAGTGTTTACCACAAAACTTATTAAATCTAAGCCTTCAAGTACAATCTGCACAACAAAAGTTGCTAGTCCAGTTTCAGCTGATTCTTCAAATTTGGAGGGGATTCTATAGAACCCAAAAAGCGTCACATTTTTACCACAAAAGAGCTATCGGCCGCATGAGCGCGAAAACTAGTTTATTTGACTATCGTGTGAACCGTACTTTAGGGCTCTGTTAAGCGCAAGTCAGCTTTCTACTCCTCATCTTGGGCTGCAGTAAAGTCTTCTGCTGATTTATTAAAATTTAGAGTTAGCTTATGGCTTTATTTGCCAGCTTGTACTACGCCTTTCCGTAAAACTAAAAATTGCTCAAGCCAGTTAAAGTTTTCAATAGGAAGTGTCGTAGGAAGGAAGTGACTGTCTTTAGTGTAACTTCAGAGCAACAATAAAAATACGCTCACAAGAGTTTTTACTGGAAGTGTGTGCATGTACAGAACCTACATGTACTGGAAATACATGATTTTTAATGTGGCAAGTTATAATAGGGTAAAATAAAGAAGTTCCAAGTTGCTACGCTTAGCCTTAAATCTTCTTACGGCGATGACCGTGGGATCATTTGCGATATTTTTAAATAGGATCCATTTATTTTTCACCTGCTCTGCAGCGTGCGGCTGGGAGTGGCTACAGTCTTATAATAAAGCAACAGCTACTTTTAATTCTGCTTTAACGACAGTTATAAAGCCTGGCTCAGTGGAGACAATCAGGGTGCTGAAAGTTCGACCAAAATTTCAGATTTCCGTAGAATTGTTGAGTTGTTGTGGTATGTCTTTGGTGCTTGGATTAAACATTACTATTCATAAGAATAACACTATTTCTATATTCTAACGTCCACTAATGTCTGCACCAGGCACGAGTGCCAAGTTTTCTACCTTTCAGACAATGCTATTTCTAAGAGGCAACTGGTTTTTGGTCCGTCGGCTTAGGGTTAAGCGGCGGTTGCCGCGGATCCCTGGCGGACTTGTCATGCGGCGAATTGCCCGAGGGTTAACGTCATGTGCTAGGCAATCATTGGGCCTGGGGAAGAACCGAGCAACAGATGATCGAACAAAACAAATGAAGCGACCTTCCGTTATGGTGTGTGGTCAGTTTATCGCCTCGCCTGGCCACGCCGCGACGGCAATTTGCATCTTAAGTTAACCGATCGCCGACCGGCAACGGAAGGTGGAGCTGTGACGCTCATGTCGAGGTTGGCACCCTGGTGTGCGGCAGATATCTGCGTCTGCTGGGTCCTTTGGAAATATTATTATTAGCTGCTCGGTGTGCAGCCAATTTCAAAGTTTGTTAGGTAGCATCAATAAGTTTCTTAGCTGCCTAATGCGCAGCCAATATGTGATTTTGCTGGATAGCATAAATATGAATTTGAGCTACCACTGTACACTGTGTAGCAGATATTTGGGTTTGCTGGATGGTATGGAAGTATTTATTATTGTTGGTTGCCCAGTGTATGGCCAATATTTGAATTTTTTGAATAGCGTGACTATGTTTTTGTTAACTCGTGTTGTGAGGTAGATATCAGAGTTTTTTTGGGACACGAAAATAATCTTAGTTGATGCTTGCGCCAAGCGGAAGAGAGATTGGACCAAGTATCCTCATCGAGTGACAGTGTCCTGCACACAGCACCATGACGACACTGCTACAGTAGCTGTTTGCAGTACTGTGATCTTTCAAAGGCTTCAATACATCGTAACCGTGAACAGAAAAATGACAGTTAAATTTGAGATAATAAATTATTACATTGACTAACATGGTGCAGGGAAAGTTCATCTCGGAAGGCCAGTAACAACTTTTGGCGCAAGTTCCACTCTCGGAACAGGTCTTGTGTCTCCGTGGCCTTAGTGCAAGGATATCACCGAAGGCAGCCAGTGGAGCCGTTTTGGCGCAAGTGCCACACCGAAAACTCGTGTCTCGCTTGGTTTCGGTCAGTCGAGAACCGCCGAGATTCCTATTGTTTCCTGCCCACATAACTCGCCTGCGCGTCCCTTGCAGGTCCCTCGTATATCTCCTCTCCCCTCTCGTAATATCATCGTTGCCTTGGCCCTCCTCTTATCCCTAATCCCCGACCGCGTTCAATAAATAGCCATTTTTCGCTCCAAAACGCTCCACTTTACTCCCAATGGACAAATTTTCGCAGATCGTAAATATGGTCGTCGCTGCCGCGGCCAGGAGCGCTCCAGCAAATTAGTGGCCACTCTGGCCACCCACCTGCCCGCCGTGCCTGCCATCCTAGTCCCTTCTAGTTAAGGAATTTGTCTTTAAAATACTGAGTGATGATGGTGGTAAACCCTCAGCTGAACCTGGAGGTATGCTCGAATAAAAATTAGAAGAAAGGCGTGGTATATCTTGGGAAGCATGTAGGAAGTTCTTCATGAACTGCGAAATGATGATGATGGTAAGCGCTGCGAGATGATGATGATGGTAAGCGCTGCGATGAAGTTGAAGCCACTCTGAAAAACAGGGTTAAAGTGATGTTAATTCTTGTGAAGAATACAGGAAGCGGCTCTCGAAAATGAAATGATAATTGTAGCAACTCTTGCGCTCCAAGTGAAGTTGCTCCAAAAGATCCTAAATGAAACAACTGTTAATTTCTCGCGCGTTGTGCACAAAATGCCGTCGCCTTTAGAAGGCCCATGGCTCAACTGTAAGCCTGCTTCAAACATATGTTAAATTATATTATCACTAATATTTTTATCTTCGTGCTGAAACTTCGGTGACTTTTAACTAGATGTTTTAATCACGGCCGAACTAAAATCAGGTTATTTGACACAAAACAAAATTACGTGACTCTCATATCACCCGACCAAGCTTAGTAGGTGACGTCACATTCCTTCAGCTTCATTGAACCAATCAGCAGCTGCGTCGTTGATTTCGTAGGGAGCAGTAGGGAGCAAGTTGCATGCGCTGATTGGCCGAGAGATGCGATGGCAACGGCGATGCTTGTTTACGTGATAAAAGAGCCACGTGATTCGCGTTGTGTCAAACAACTTGATCGTAGTTTAGACTAGGTTACGAAGTTCAATTAAATAAGTTGATCAAGTAGGTTAATGTTAATCCGACTTCGTAGCCTCACTCGGTCGGATATGTAGAGTACGTTCTTTCGTCCCAGGAGCTGATGACTGCTGAATAAAGCGCTGCTGATAAAACTGTTCTCTAACAGCGGAACAAACTACTGAGCATTACCTCCGCCAAGGTGCTTATGTTTTTGTCCAATTTGTTTGTTTGCCTCTCTGTCTATCTTTCTGTCAATCACCAAGATAACTCACAAAGTTATGGACCGATCTTTACGAAATTTACAGGGATTGTTAAGCATGGCAGGAGTAACAGATGATTTATTTTTGGGGGTGATCCGTTCAACTTTTTGTTTGTCTGACTCTGTTTTTCTTAGCACCATGACTAGAAAAGTACAGGAAAAATTTTTATGAAATTTATGTGAGTTGTCAAGTATATCATGATGAGTGCATGACCTACTTTTTGTGATTATCTGTTAGTTCGTTTGTTTATCTCTGAGTTCAATTTCATGTTTGTTCGCAAAATAACTCAGAAAGTTATAAACGGAGCTGTGAAAAATTTACAGAAATTGTTAGAAATGTTAAAAGACAGAATAAATAAATTTTGGTGATGATCGGTTGGTCTGTTTGTGTGTTTGACTAATGTTTGTCAAAATGTTTGCAAGCAGCATAACTCAGAAAGCTTTGAACGGATCTTCAAAAAAATACAGATGCTATTATAATTATCAAAAGGCATGAATGATTAGATTTTGGTGCTGATACAAAGGAAATCATAATCATAACTAATTTTTTTAATTAATTTGAAATTTTCGTTACCGTTGTATTGCTTGACGGAGGTATGCGCTCTCAGAGTACTCTATATCATTTATATTGCTCGATAAATGTAAATTTTCCAAAATATGAAGAACTGCCTCGTATATCTGAATAAATGATCATGCTGAATGCACTGTATGAAAATTGAGCGTATACAGTAATGTATGTGATTTTAAAACTTAACCCAGTACAGGAACTGCCGTTAAACAAGACACTAACACAGTGGTAAACCATGCCTGTACCTCAGGCAACGCTTACTAAGTAAGATCTCTCCTAGATAATGGTCTTGAAAGAATTAGCAGAACCTGTTCCACAATTATAATTTAAGTATCTTAGAAGTAAGATAAAATATGGGATTTCACGCTCGCATTTAGTAATTCCAATCTCTTAGGCTGTCTTAGCCCTATAGGAAGCATAGCTCTGACAGGTTCTGTTATTTCCTTTGGGGGTTATTATCCTAAAAAATAACCCATGCCTACAGTTGATGCTTCGCATAGCCGCAAACTATATATACCCACATCATCTAAAATTGAAGTGAAAAGTAGGCATTTTATGAAGATACTGGCACTGTATTTTAGCTCAGCTTCCTTTAGTAACTTTCATTTTCTGTGATTATTATTAAGACTTCAGCTAAATTTTACCGCTAGCACATCCCAAATGTTTCTTCTTTAATTCACGATAGATCAGCAAGTTTTTTTTTTCGGTCAGCTGGAACTGCTATTGCATTTGTCGTTACTGTAATATAGCTACAGGCTTGTAGTTTTAATACAGCAAACCGAGCGCATTTTTTGGTTCTGCATGTTTTTACCGCGACTGTCTTCCTCTGCTCTCACTCTGGCGTTAAATTTCGTGTTGGCTGAGTAGTGACTATAGTAATTTACTTACATGTATGTCTTTGGAGAAGTCAGATAATATATATTTTCGATGCGACCCAACTGTACTGCGCTCCGTATGATGGCGTGATTCCTCCATTCACATATCAACTACATTCCTTAACTTCACANTGAGTAGCGACTATAGTAATTTACTTACATGTATGTCTTTGGAGAAGTCAGATAATATATATTTTCGATGCGACCCAACTGTACTGCGCTCCGTATGATGGCGTGATTCCTCCATTCACATATCAATTGCATTCCTTAACTTCACAACTTTGCCTAATGTGTTTTCACAAACTCTGTATAATCCTTTCTACAGGGCCAAACTTTCAAGTGTTGCAATGAGAACACTGCCTCTCTGTTTGCGCATCAACTGAGATTTATTAAATGCTACACTTTGGATCGAAGGTGTTTCAACTAACACAGAAGTTCCTGTTAACGCCGGGTCAGCATCAATTAAAAGTTCCGTCATTACGATTATCTTAATAGTGGCAGTCTAACACTCATGCTCCATGACACACCAACTTTGGGACGTGCCGTACTTGTGAACTGCATAGGCTCCAGGCAATGTTCAGTAATAGCAGCAGTGGTAAAGGGACATTTGGCGTTTGTAGCTCTAATTCATATTGTCAACTTCGAGAAATTTTGAATTGAAATTAGAGTGCTGACAACACTCAGCTAAGGCGATTTCACACTTTTTAGATAAACCCCATTGCGACATGTATTCCTTCGTTCGGATATCTCTCGTTTGAATTAAAACAATCCTTTTTCGAGAGTTCAAAGTACAGAAACTACTTTTATGTGCATAAACATAATCCTGGCCCTTCCCAAAAGCTAAAGCCACAAATCAATTTCTGAGTGGCTACAACTTCTGCTAGGGTTTGTATCCTCCACAAAAATTTCGGAATATATTTTTTTTTACCAAAAATCATACACTGTGCAACATTCTAAACCCCTTAACAACTTTACCCGCCCAGCAGTTGTCTAGTGCGCCGAGATTACTGCAAGCAAATTAAAACGAATGGGAAAATATTTATTTTGTTAAAGGGTTAAAGCCCGCATTCGCCGAGCTAACAGACATGCCAAAGCTTTGACCTACAAACGATAATTCTTAACACGAGCTCCCGAATCTAAAATACTACTTTTTTCCTCCAAGACCCAAACGGCAAATTTCAAGCTCATTCCAATCCTGATGATTATAAAAGTCCGCAAAGTTGCACCGGGAGGTCGCTTGCCGTCGATTCCCTCGCTCATTAATAACTTTTGCATGCATTAAGTGTTTCTTAGCTTTTTATTAATAGCGCCGAGGGAGCCTCCCAAAGTTTGCCGATATATGACGCTACTTAACCTGATGTCGGCAAACATCCTCCGGCCTGACGTTGTCCTTCTCACGTGTCCCTCCGGATGTCCTGCAGCCGGAAAAGTGCCGAAGCTCCGCCACATCGGTCCACTCTTCCGTGAACGGATGG
>LQNS02278080.1:7634769-7652961 GCA_001587735.2 Parhyale hawaiensis
GCACATTTGACTGTTCTGTTTAAATATTCTATTATATATACATATATGTTATATAAACTTCCTGTATTAATTACCCTAAAGCAGTCCCTAAATTTTTAAAAATACATAAAAAATAGAGTTGTGCTAATACTTATGTCTAGGCACTGTATATAAGAAGTACAGTCCTACTGTGGCAATTGAGGAAAATTAAGAAATACACGCAAATGGTATATTTTCCCAGCAGACGGCATATGGAACTACGCATTCATATGCTATATTTCTGTAGCAAATAGTATGTTATGTTTCAAACTCACGCGGTGCATTTCAGCAGGTGCATAATTTAAATTATATATCCAGGAAGAAAAAAATACAATACAAGAGAGGGAAATTAGCGTCCCATCGAAGAAGCGTAAGTCAACGGTAGGATGGGAAACGAAATGTCGAGTACAGGACTTGCATTTCAAGAGCAAAATAGGGAACTTAGTAACGCTGTTCAAAAAGTGTATTCCAACAGCTAAAAGGAAATCAAGGGATGAGTGCAAGAGGTGTATTTCAAAAGCAGGAGGGAAAACAGAGTGGAGCATTCAAGAAGTGTATTTCAGTAGCAAGTGGGGAAATTAAGTGACGCGTGCAGGAGGTGTATTTCGGGTCTCCCAACAGTTGCGTGATTCTATTCCGAAGCGTCAATAAGTCGCTTTGAATATGAGGCTCTGTCGCTCTGCTCTCGCTCTTAATTTTAATAGACACTGAGATGATTGGTGAGGGCAGGTGTATGTGTGTGTGTGTGTGCGTGTACGGTTATACAGAAGTGTATGTTTGTGCGTCTATCGACGGTTATATGCGCACAGCAACAGACATGAGGCCCGTGCTCTGACGTCACTAGTATACACTATCTTTGAGGAGCACCGTACAGTGATCTTCAGCATGATAATAGTCACAAAAACCGCTCACGCTCCTTGGCGCTCTCTATCTGCTTTTTAAACGCAATTCGTTTCGTAATTTTCAAGGCACGAAGCATTCTTCGTCAGAGGTGTTATCTCCCACTTGACTGTGAGCAATTTGACATGTTTCTAATCGACTTCAAAATGTAGATATTATTCTCCTTGACACTAACGTAAAACGGCTAATTTTCAGGCAATTTGCATTAGCAGTAAACAGCGGTAAGTTTCATGTATGTACTTATACTGTACGGCACGTCGGAACGGAATCCACAATAACTGAGATATTTGTTCGTTTCTACTCAGCTACAACAAGTTGGACACCACTCAATAGTTAAATGTCACTCGGTTGACCGCTGACAAAGTCACAGCTAGACAGGCTGAACGAAGTGAAGACGTCTAGGATCAACCTCGTTCAAGCAGGTCCCTAGTTGTCAACCAATTGGATTGTTAAGTGAGTCGATGGACATGATCCCAAGCTAAGACTTACCGAGCTTACGAAAGAAAAATAAAGTTTTGCGGCCACAGCGTTTAACTTGACAGGAGAGATGGAAAAAGTGCTCGAAGCGCGTGGGCAGACCCCTGCAAACTGTTTGCATTCAAGAGTAACGTCAAAAGAGCTGTCGTCGTCTTCTTTTTAGCGATTTGATGGGCCATGAGAATTAATATGTCATTTTTCTCACATAAGAAAATTTTATCGAGGGATCCGCTCCTGAACCAGAAGAGCGATCGCGTTGTTAGTTTCGGCCAGAACTTCCCTAAGTTCACTACGAGCCTACAAGCAAGTACCCTACATCCACGATGTTTTAATTCTCGATGAGGCTTTCTAAATCCGACTTGATTTTCATTGAGGTATAAATGCACATTACCACCACTTACTGCTAACAATAACTGCCTGAAAATAATATAGGTATTAAACTTAGTGAGTGCCATGAGAGTTATTTTCTTAAAAGTTAATCACAAACATGTGAAACTACAGTATGGCAGGACTTTTATAACACCGGATATTTTCAGAGTCCTATAATTTTATGGAGATAGATTCGAATTCAGAATAATTTCTATTGGCAGTTACGTTGTTGCTTGTCTAAAAGGCCGAATCTCTGCCCCTAACTACAATTTCGGTTACCATTACCACCATTTGCAGGTGCTGTTGCTATGGCATTTAGACCTCTGTGAGCCACCAGTGCTGAAGCAGCCACAATCGTTCTGCTGCCAGTGCTACTGCCAGTGCTAGTGCTCTGATATTTAGATAGCTGTAAGCCACCAGTACCATGAAGCAGGCATAACATTGCTGCTGCCAGTGCTAGTGCTATGACATACAGACAGCTCTGTGCTAGTGCAGCTATACTAACTCCACTGCTCGGCTGCAGCTCTTGCTATACGACAGATGGCAAGACGTCCCGTCCACCCGTCCCTCCTCCTATCAGCTTCTGCTTGTATAAGCAGCTAAAACTAATAAAAAATCGCCCGACTCCGCCCTGAGAACATAATCAAACTTCTATATTTAAAGTTGGAATCGTGCCCTCTATGGTGCGTATATAGTCCCCCCGGGGCTGACTTATCCCAGCTGGCGAGAGATCGTCGCTCTCTACGAGATTATTTTAGGTGGTAAATGTCCCAATTAGTGCTGCAAATGATCCATATCTTCTCTCAAATTAGCTAAATACTCTTTACGGGAACAACATAACTGATAAATGTTGCCCCTCGAGCTGAAATTGAACCATATTTTTTTCTCCAATCAGTTGATTGTTTTACGGAAATAATGCACTTTTAGGTATGGAACACTTCACTGCGAGCTGTGTTTCATCACAGCTCTTAATATTACTAAGTTTATCAGCATATGACATTGGAGGCACTAGGACGAGCTTATATTGAAGTTGCGGTATAATCCCAGTATAATAGTTTCCTTTTCTAGGGCGTAAATTATATGGATTCAGCGCTTGTCCACACGACCTTTCCATTGTAACCTCTCGTTGTATAACTACAGGTAATTGCAGCAGGTGATAACACCAATGCTATTATCTCTTCAACGGTCTAATTGGCTTTCCATTAACTTGATCCGCGACGGAGTAAGGGTTGAAATATATAGGGCGATGATATCAAATTATCAGGTTAACAAATGCTCATAAAGTTTTCATGCAGCACGTTATATTGACAGCATAAGGCTTGACAAAGCGGGACAAATCAGCTGCACGTAAATTGTATTGTACTCCAAGATAAATCTTGTTTGCGAGGTTATGTTTATATTTAAAGAGGCAGATCTAAACAGGCGCCGAATTGGATATACCTCTAAAAGGGAATTATAAACTTACTGTAACATAGGTTTCTTTGGGTGTTGTGCAAGAGTCTCGGTAAATGCTAGTAACTGTATCCGTTAATCTTTTCGTTCAGTGCCTGAATTAACCCCAGTTTGCAGGGCAGATAAAGTAAAATAGCGCTATCTCTACTATCTGCAGAGGAGTGCTGTGTGAGCTAAGGGATTTATGCCCACTTGGATTAAGGTGTCTCCATGGAGATGATGTTGTCCACGCGGGGTAGACTTCAATTTAAGCTTCAAAAATTTCAGATTTCCACCCCTTTACTGGGCTCGATGTATATACCCATTTGTAGCTCGATATACCTGTAATTAAATTTATACTATGCAAATACAGTGCAATTTCTACAATAAAATATAAACGAGTCCAACGTGCATATTTGTTATTCGTTCCTATCAGTATTTACGGCCGAGGCCACCTGTTTAGCAATAATTAGTAAAAAACTAGTCTCGCCACGATGTAAATTGTGGAGGCGAGATAACGGTCTCTTATCGGAATTACAAATATTTTATTTCCCTCACCACTGATGAAATATTAGGTCAGTATCTGTCGAAGTTGATTCAAGTATTGTGTATGTAAAACCATTTGGTCTGTGTACTTGTTTTATAGACAGTGTTGCAATTACAATATGTAATGTTACATCCATAACACTTTTTGAGTCAGCCATGTTCTCATACTGACTTCACAAATTAGATGTTTTTAGTGATAGTTTTTGCTCAATTGAAACGAGGGGCTGCACAATCTTCCTGGGCGGTAGATAGGCATAAGAAAAGCACCCCTATGGCAGCGCTACAATTATATATATATTAGTCTTGTTCGCTGCACTTTTTGTACCCTATGTACAGGTGAGGCAAATGAAAAAATTATGCCACTGACTCTACCGAGCTTATACCTTTACAATTTGCTCTGAATCGATGAAGCCAAGTTTATATTATCTCAACCTTTTCCCCACCAGACTGTATTATGTTGGCTACAATCATTTTCGTTCTCTTGTATTTCTACGGGGCAAAATTTCTCTATGGCGAGGTAGTAGGGCTTCATTCAGCTAAGATTATCCTAGTAAAAGCCAACTTCCCGTTTTTGCACGTAATTTTTGACTCGCATGAAGTTAATTATAAGAAATTACATTCAGTATTTTGTATCTGAAAGGCAATTAAATTTATCTCTCTTTTTAAGTATGCGATTTCAATTTTCGGGATGTGGTCGGTCCAAGGTGACGCCAATAGACATTGCACTATGTAAACATTTAGTTGTTCTTCAAGAAAATTTGGTGGTTCACCTTTACTCTACCACGGTCTGCCACGTCACTAATAAGATTTTTTCCTAAGGCTTACAATAGTACAGAGACCTCATGCAGGAAATTAGCACAAGCTTTTGTGAATAGGTCTTGATAGCGTAAAAGCACCTATTTTTGAAAGATAAATGAAAAATTACGCGGCGGTAAAGCTGACTGCAAATTCGATGTTCAACAAGGGGAAAAACATTCCTAAGTAGTCAAGAATATTTTGATGTATATCTTTACTTTTATGAAATTCCAAATCTAATTAATGCATGTACATTTCTAGAACTAAAACTTATGCAGTTTTCATTACTGCCTTGTGTTGGGGAAGTGCAAATAGATTAGAAATCAAATATATGTAGGTTATTATCATATTCTGAACTTTTAGGTAACATTTCCAAACACATGACAAATTATTATCGATACATTTGGTATATGCAGGCAAATTCTAAGATAAATTAGAGCATACATAATGAATATCGAGAATTTCATTGCCGCTTATTAAAATTGTAGCGCACAATTTTAGTGAGAGAATATTATCGGTGCTGTAGGTCGGGTGTTGGCTTGCCAGCGCGCATGATATATTTAGAGTTCGTGGCAATGTTACCATAGTGCAGCATGCATAATGTCAGTTAAGGTAAACTACAATTGGTGTATCTTACTAGATACCAGTGGACCTACCCGTCAGAAATGACGGTAAAGAATTTGTATTGGTACCTCTTGGTGTTTATGCAACCGGTTATGATTCTACAAATAGGAGGCTGAATGGCAGAATAGGAGGGCCGGGGCGTAAGTCCCGGCCCTCTCTGGGCTATCGCCATTAAGTCAGAATCATGGAAACTTTAAAGAAAGAAAAGAAGAAGAATAAGAAAAAAAAAGGAAAAGAAAAATAAATGACTCAAGGGCTCGCGCTTTCATAAACGGCAGCGAGGAATTTGTGATCATACTTTCGTTACTGATGTGCTTTTGAACGATACGTTACAACAGCCAACTCATATCGTTATAGGAACTGAGTTCTCTCTGTTTTCCATTATTTGAGAAGCGCAGAGCTTTTTTCTCCTAGATCACATAAAAAATTAATTTATTGTCACAAGTAGTAAAGCATCAATAAATTTAATCGAATTCCCCACCGCGTATTCTGTATTCAGTAAAGGTGGACCGAATATTCGCATGTTTTCCAATATTCGCGTTTGCATTCATATATAGACATGCGAATATTTTGCGAATATCTAAGCATATCCACCGATGAAGATCCTCAGAAATAGTGAAAGATGCACGCGAATACTTATCCTAATCTTTCTCAGTTAGCGAGGTCTTATCTTGCTTGTCCACCAACTGGTGTTGCGAGTGAGCGTCTTTGTAGTGGTGCCGGCCTAGTATACGATGAAAAACGAAGTAAGCTGGCGAGTGAAAAAGCAGAAAAATGGTTATTTTTCAAGTTCAACCTACCAATAGTAGAGTTAGTTATAGCCAGAAAGTTTAAGCCTCCGTTTCCGAATAGAACGATATCACAGAGGAAGGAGCAAGGGACATATCGTATGCCGATAGAAACGGGAAACCCATGCACGGAGGTGTTCCTACTCAGGATCAAAGCCCATGTTCACAACGAGTCGGGAAAGAAGAAAACAGATTACAGCATGAGTAAGTTGGAATAAGCAATCGAGAAAGAAAGCAAAGTGGGCACGAAAGATAGACCTCCCGAAGGCCTAGCTAAGGTAACCTACACGAGCCTTCTGGGTTCGCCACGCCCCCATAGCATAGGATGGGGAACCTAAACTAACATAACCCCTATGGCCTAGGGCCCATCCTATGCCCCTGAGGGGACTAATTGTTGAATTTAGCTCTTAGATACTTGGCGTTTATACTTGTTCTAGCAACAACAATAATGGCTCGCATGCAATCTAGTGAATCTAGTCAATATTACTATCAATCTACTAGTAAATAATCCTCTTTCAAATGGTGGTGGTGGGGGAAAGAGATTGGTGGGATGCACGTATGAGTGGGACCTTGTACCACATAGTGGAAAGAAAGAAAATTTAATGGATTTTAATTAGCTTTCCAATTTTCTACGGGTGAACTCTTACAATGAATTCGAATTTCGAAAAGTCCATTCCAGAGTCCAGACTCCAGACTCTAGAATACAAACAAAATGTCTAATTATTTGAGAAATAAAACTTTGAGTAAGCATTCGCAATTAGTATTCGCGAATATCAAAACAAAATATTCGCGTTCGCATCCGCGAATGTTAAAAAACAAACATTTGGTCCACCTCTAGTGTACGGCACCCTATCAAAAATCAGAGCCGCCGCAGAAGCTAAACCGCAATTTAGCAGCTGGGTGGCGCCGCAGTGGCCTTAAATTTTGTTTGGGTAATGATGGAACTTCAGTACATCGAAATCTTTGCGTTCAAGCGAAAACTGCTTCGCTAAAGGAAGAAAACGAGTGGAGAGAATAACTATTGTGTCTGTTGTACCGTGAAAAATTGCTCCTACTGTGCTTCGTTGATCATCTATTCAATTTTTAATTCGTGAACTTAGAGTAAATAAAGATTCAATGCATGATGAAAGTAATGCTTTAAGCAGGCTCCCTAGCAGCGCTACTAATAACTGTAAATATCTTCATTGTTTGCATGTATCGTTGGTTGAGCAAGAAGTACATTCAATTAAAAAGATAAGAAGTTCAACTTTGGCCATATTCTGTAATCTGGTCTATCTTTCGCTTATTGATGTCCATCAAAACGCAACATAATTACGAAATCTACAACTTGGCATCGTTTTTGCCTATCTATTTCGTGTAGAGTGTGGCGTGAAATAAACCTGTATATAAGTATATAAACATGTAAACACACTGTGGTGTATTTATTTTGCTTTGATAATGTTATATAAATACACACTGGTCTTTATAACAGTGTATTCATATGATATGCACCTATTTAGTGTTAGTTCTATGTAAAGGGCACGATTCAGGCCTTAGTCTTACCTTACCCCTAAGAAAAGCACTATGTAAGTTGACCTCTTGTTTAACATTTTATATATAATATAAACCATGCAGTGCAGAGTTAACATACGTAGACCTCCTTCTAACAGGTAGTGTGCTTTTTGCTCTTCTGTTGAGTGAAGATGTAATTAAAAAGATGGGGAAATACGACCCTGTTTGCCGTAAATGATTAAAGACCGCCGTAGAGTTTGTAAAAGCACGGCTGTATTGGGAACAGAGGTTGTGTCTAGTTGAGCGTCCGCATTGCTCTGTCGTGGTGATTGTGGACGAACTAGCGGGCTGTGTGTGTCCGAACGGACATCAATTAAATTAAATGTAAGCTACGTGTACCACTGAGGCATTTAGACGATAGTTGCTCAGTCATCAGGTGGACGCTCTCTCTCTCTTATATAATTTTATTTAACTTTTTGCCAATATGCCGGCGTATCTTGGAGCGAAACTTTAACCTTTTGTGCTTACTGCACGCATTCATAGACGGTACATATTCCTGCAATTGTGATGTTTAATTGAGGCACGAAAAGGTTGCAATATCTCACTTTGTGCAACTGTAGTATGTTCATTTGCCCCTCACATTTCTACCCTCAGATTAGAACAAAAGTTCTGTAAAATAACGTACAAACATTTCAAATTAAGCGCTGAATAATTTATTTAAATCAAAAAACAGTCCACTTAAATTAAGTTTGGAATATCCTTACGTAGCTGGAGCTATTTTATTAAAGCATAGTTTCACATAGCTTTGAGAGAAATAAAATATGGTTATATTCGGGTAAAGAGAGCAATTTATTCATGAATTGGGAGACTATAACATGCTTGTTGTTTTCGGTATTTTGGCACAGCTACTTTTAGCGCCAAAAAAGGGGCTCGCACTAAAAGGAATAAACTTTACTGGCGCTTACAATCTCAATTAAAGGTAAAATTCGCAGGACTAGCATTAGTTGAAGTGTGATATAATCATCCAAGTGGGACGTGAATAGGTAAAGAAATATGTATTTAATACAACATTGGCAACAGTGTAAGATGAAAGTTGCAATTGGCAAGATATAGTTATAAATCGTTTCCGTTGAGGGCAGCGCTTGGCTATATTTTCAGAGAGGGTGGGGGTAGGGAGGAAGGATGAGGGGTGCCGGGTGGTGTACGTTACCGATAAATTTACGTAGAGTTGGCATGCCAGCCCTCGCGGCCATTTGGCAAACTTTTGCGGCCGATGTTACCAACGATCGGAGGAAATTCCCTGATTGGTTTAGTGACATGAAGCTTGCGACGTAAGCCGGCCCTCAACTTCTCGCAGTCTCTCGTTTTCCGTTTGGTTTTTTAGTGCCATAAATAGAGCGGGTGAGTTTGTTTTGCTTGCCCGGGTGTGTACTAACTTACACGACGGGGAGACATACGAGCTGCCGGTGTATGCCGTGCTTTGCTTCAAAGGTTTATAGAAGCCTTGCGATCTTTTGTTTTCAGTGGAGTGAAAGCTGTGGTAAATATTTGAAATTTGGTGACGATCTCGGCACTTCGGTCCTAGGGATCGAATGGCTAAAGTGTGAGATGCTGCGCCTAATAGTCGAATTGTTCTGGTATTAACTTGAGCTTTGCAACTCTAGATATGGAGTAGTTGAACTGTGGGAATAACTGCGTTCAGCATCTGAATATGAACATTGCAGTTTGAAAGAAAAGTAAAGCTGATCATACAAGATCAGCTGTGCTTCATATTGGAATTCTGGCGCTCATTAAGACAATTCCACTCTAAAGCTCAAATAATAAATCTGTAGGAATAAAACTTTCTACCACACCCCACCTTTGCCTATGTATGCGTTCCCTCTTCCTCAGCGTGATGGTCATTCATTGCTATAAAAAGGCAATTTATCAGGTCTACGGACTGGAGGTATCCAGTGGTATAAAACAGCAATTTTTCGAATCCGAATTCTGTCTTCCTGAAGTGGAGGACATTCTTGAGCATGAGAAGACAAATTCTCCCCGCTGTATTCAGTCACCGAGGAGGATATTCTTTGGAGCAAGGCAGTAACTTCTCAGGTCATAATCTATTATTTGTCAAGTGGAGGGTATACTTGGTAAGGAGAGATGCAGTAAGTACCTTCTCCGGTTTACATTCCATCATAGTCATCATGGGGGTTAGCCTTCATAAAAAATTGTAATTTCAAAGGCCTGTGTATGTTATTCTTTGTTATATGGGATGTTCTTGGAGTTCACGGAACAATTTTCCGTTCTGCCTTTGTTCTTCATAGTTGTCGAGTTAATTCGCTGTTGTAATAAATGGTATTTTAGGGTCTGCGTTTGCTCGTATTTGCCACGTTGAGGTGAAGGTTATTCTTTGGTGTAGCTTTGCAAGACGACCGCCACTTTCTCTTCTCATCGTGAAGACTCATTTGGTATGAAGAGGAAATTTTTCGGCTCTCACGTTCTTCGTTGCCACAGACGCTATGCTGCTGGAATTATCATTTCTGTAGTTCGTGTTTTCCGCCAAGTGAAGGATTTTCAGTGACGTGCAAAGGTGACTCCAAATTTTACACTTGCCTTTAATTATTGCTCCAAAAAAAAAGTAGCTATGAGTTTGGGACAATGTTTATACTTATGTATACAATGGGATTTTACGTCATATGCCGTGAGTGGTTTGGGCTTATATTTATTTCAGTGGGGGAGTTGAGATTGCACAGGACTGTTTGTGTTTGAAAATATAAATTCTACTGATAATGGGCAATTACATACTTGTAATCGTAGATAGAAGATTAGAAGAATTGTAAACCTCACATCGTCACTTGCAATCATTCTTACAATTTCTCACTGCCATCTGTAAAATTAAAATCTCGATGTTTCAATAATTCCAATAGGCAATATACAAATGTGTCAATCTCACTGTTGAAGTGTTTCATCGCCGGTGACCAACTGGTCTGCTTGGAACGCAGAACTCTGCATTATATCATCCGTTTTGTGTTCAGATCTTGAGTATTCGATAGAAGTTAACATGCAGTGCTTAGATCATTAAATAAAATTTGAATTTATTTCTTGCTTGGGATTTGGGACGCCAGATACAGTTTTGAGTACAATTACAAGCACATAATGAAGGAAATATTTTTCCTTGAAGCGTCTTTCCCTAAGTGTTGAGAATGGAGGAAAAAAATAATTTTCCACAGTCTCTAATTACGTCTACGAACTTACACCCTAGACACTACCTCTTATTACCAAAACCTGAATCGAACGCTTGCCTTAGAAATTACCCCCCTCTACCGTACAGAAGCCTTCCCATGCAGTGCCGCATGCTACTCCCCGCGTCAGAGAAATAAGAAGGAGCGGCGTTTGGTATATAAAGGGCGTCGCTGGCGGCATCTTGCCCACAGCCCCATGAGCGCCTCAGGTGACCTATAAGACGCCTGTGTGTCAGCTCCAGTTATAATAAATACCGAGTCATAAAGCGCCTGTTTACGGTAGTGACTGCAGTGGTAACAAACAGTGCATAGCTCGGTGNGCATCTTGCCCACAGCCCCATGAGCGCCTCAGGTGACCTATAAGACGCCTGTGTGTCAGCTCCAGTTATAATAAATACCGAGTCATAAAGCGCCTGTTTACGGTAGTGACTGCAGTGGTAACAAACAGTGCATAGCTCGGTGTGACAGCTATTTAACAGAGCCCCTCCTGTTACCGAGCTCCAGACAAAAGATTCCTTTGTGTACGAGCGGCGGACTCTTGCGACACTCCTGTCCATCTTCTGCTGACTGATCACACGCCATCCAGTTTTGTTAAACCGAAGTGATATTCTTGTTTGGAAGACTGTAAGCTAGTGTTGCTTCTCTTGGTGAAAATTGTTGCATTATTAGAAGAAGCACCTAGTACGGTGAGCCTTGGAAAGTGAAGCATTTCTTCCCGACCGTACTGGAGCGAAAATTTTGGAAAAAAATTAGCGGAAATACGAAGAGAGTGTTTGACCTGTGCAACTGTGTTTTTTGTGCCCATCAACCAGTTGCCTGTCATAGAAGTCTGGGGCAAAAATAGGCCTCGGGCTGTCGTCTGCGGAATTTTTACACAGGAAATACTTGGTATTTAACATCGGCCGCACGTTGTTGCCTGGAGGACGTCGGCCCTTTGGTGAGGTTCGCTAGTAGCAATTTGATGGAATATTTGCCGACTGCTCCCACACTTTCTCTGCTTAAAAAACATTGAAGGCAATCAAGTCAGCACTGAGCTGAGATTGGAAGAGCAGCGACTCCATTACTCAGGGCATTAGAGTGGAAAAAAGAAACCTCAGCTTTATCGTGTCTACCGAAATTCATCAGGTTCTTCGGTGCCTGTAATTCAGAGACCAATCTTGAGTAATTCAGAGCGTCACCGCAAGAGAGCGTGCGGGCGGGCTGCTCCGAGTCGCCTGGCTCATAAGTAAGTTAAACAGCGTGGATTTTTCAAGAGGAGAATAAGTAGAAGAGGAAGGGAACTGAAAAGATGGGCCTCACCGCGGAACAAGTTAGCTTGGCACAAAACTTCGCCATTCTGCTTGGCTTTTTGCTCGTCCTCTACCTCATTCTGGAAGGCTTGGTCTACTGAAGAGGTCGGCGCCAACGTTTAAAATAATGTAGATGTGTGTGTCTCATGCAGACAGTACTTTAAGATAGATAAATTTGCTCTATGGATGTCACTGAATGGGTTTGAAGATTTTGAATTTCACTCGCAACAACATGAATTGTGCATGCAAAATTTTGAACTTTATATTTTTGGAATTTATATAGAATGTTACGCCAAGTCTGTCCGAAACAGTCACAGATTTGGCGTATCCTTCTATTTTTTGAATTTACTCTCACAGATGCGTTGTATTTCTAAAAGTTCATGAAGAATTAATCGGTCTTTTTTATTTTGAAACTAATTTAGTCCAGAATTGAACTGTAATTATGCTCGAGTTAATTCTATGTTCTGATAACGTCTAGATATTTATAAGTTAGTTTCTTTTTTTCTGTTGAACGATCATTACAAACCTGCATTGCATTTAGAAGTAATTGTAACCGACAAGTATATGTGTTAGATTTTTTCTGGTGTTCCCAGATGAGGTTATGCTACCAGAGTGTTGACTATGGTAGACAGCTCGGCGAGATCTGACGCAATGACGCAAGGTCCTCAACTTGTGACATGGGCTGCGAGTCGCAGTGCCGCATACTTAGTCTCCTATTCGTAGATTGCGGTCAAATGCTTATCGATATCCAGCACGTAGCAATCAGGCCGCTCTCTGTAATTACAGAATCCCCGTTCAGAGCGTTCATAAGTCCCTAGGTATACGGTATGTCATAGAAAGAGGTCGAGTGCTCATCGACTTTTGAAACACTCATGCCACATCCTCTGACTAGGAATATGCAAAAATGTTCTAAAGAATGTCATTAATCTTACAGTACATGCGAGCAAGTTGCCATCTTCTCAAGCAATGTAACTCGCAGTATAGTTTTACAATGGATCTGATGGGACAGTGACCGAATATGCTGCTCTTTATTTCTAGAACGTGTATCCTGAGGCAGGAACGATGCCGGTAACTTCTATGGTTCGCTGCATTTATTGTTACGAGAACTCATCGTAAGTGTGAAAATCATTCAGGTGTGTCTTCTGATGAGGTTACTGTGTTTACCTTTGTCACAATTTGTGATGGTTGTGGTCAGTTATGTGTTGTGATTCTTCCGATATCCAGAATTTTCTCCTGGGCTATGTGTCACACCGTATTTTTTCTACCCACCAGTGAAGAACAAATCAAAGGTGCTTGGGCTCTTAGAATCAACTTACCGCTGGTTGCCAAGAAGCACTTAACTTTCTCATGAGTTATAACTCTGTGCACACAATGGAATTTTTTGCAGCTATCAGGTATAAAATCTATAGAAACTTTCAGTGTGCTGAATGCACACGTACCAACCATACGAGTGCTCATGGAAAGTTGAATGGGTTTCAACTGCAGATATACACATAAACAAACCTTCCGAGCCTCGATAATAATGAATTTTAGCCACAGATTAGATGCTTCTTGTCATTTTTCATATAATTACAGTGCACGGCGAATTCGCACAACTTATGCACTGAAGCTAAGAATTCAGCAAAAGACCATTTCTTTCTGTCCTGTCCACCCGAAGATAACGGTATATTGTAAAAAAAACATAAACCAAGGCCCATTTTCTCACGCTAATGCTACTGTCATGATAATCTCAAAGAAGCGTGAGCCGTAAGCTCATGGTAGAGCGATCGCAGGGACTTTTGTCGTTCGTGTGCATAGGTATTTCGTAAGATAGAAAAGCTGGCAAGTTCATGGCTTCCAAGGTCGTTGGTTCAACAGTCTAGGAAGTAATAGTAATAGTAAGTAATAGTAAGTAATAGAATAACGGCTGTAATTAGACTCTCGAATCTTAAAGCGACATATGTTACATGTTCATATTCGTAGATAAAACAATAATTTATTCTCCTGCTTGAATGCCAATGGCGCGAATATTCCTGTTCTCCCTCATAACCTTTATAAAACTTGGCATGCATTATGCATTTCATCAGGACAGATCTGCACAACATAAGCTTCTTTTTAGACTTGCAGGGCTTCAAAAGTTGACTGTATTCGGTGCAAGAGCTTATTATTGCGCTTAGTACTGTACCTATATCCCTATTGTGATGCTGACTGTCACTTATCAGATGTACATGTGTCGTTTTTCTTGAAATATTTGCTCTTTTAGTGCCTCACACTGAACTGCCTGCGGGTTTTCGTTTATGATCAGTGGCATTCGTGCTCATCTGAAAACAATATTTAACAACGTTAATTTCTATTCTTTCCATTGTTCCCCTATTATGATGCGGAGTCAGTCAACGCGTTTAAAATCGTCTCGACGTACATTGGGAGAGACATCTTCCACAGCTAAGAATGCGTCCTCCAACAGGAGTGACAAACTCCTCAGCTCCGCAGATCAGCGGATTTGAATTGCACTTGCATGCATTTATGATCAACTCGTGGCTGAGAGCTTCCTTTTTTCTTTTTGTTTCCTCCGTCCTCTATATCAAGCTAACATAATGGCAATAGCTCATAGAGGGCCGGGGCGTAAGTCCCGGTGTCTCTATGAGAATGGGCTTGTTGGTCCG
This sequence comes from Parhyale hawaiensis, assembly GCA_001587735.2. Taxonomy (NCBI): domain Eukaryota; kingdom Metazoa; phylum Arthropoda; class Malacostraca; order Amphipoda; family Hyalidae; genus Parhyale; species Parhyale hawaiensis. The sequence goes on from LQNS02278080.1 coordinate 7,649,364, forward strand.
TCTACTGCGGCCTATCTAATCTATTAAAAAGATAATATCTTTAATGTGAAGAGGTTAGTGTGTCAGTATTAATTATGAAGAAGTTTAAGACGACACCTAGATCTCCGTTCCCTCTGAGGCTCTACCCTCATACGACAGTCAAATGATACAATTTATTAGAATGAAGCGCTAATACAGAAGTTTTGAATGTATTTGATCTAATAAATTTTTTAGGTCCTGTGCACAAGAACGACTAATTGTAATGATACTTATATATAATCTAATTCATCATATATGTACGTAATTTATTTTCGTCTACTAATTAATGACAGTGCAGCATTTTTTGAACGTATTGGAGAGTTGGTCTGTTGGTACATGCACGTGTAACGTGCTCAGTATCGGATCTTTGTCTCGTAAGGATATAATTTTGAAATGCAACTGTACATCAACATTCAAGTTACCGAATATTCAATAAAACCACCATATTGTATGTTCGTTTTCAGCGTTTTATTCCCCTCATAAATGTGAAGTATTCCTTGAAAATAGAAAGAAAACGCAGCCTGAATGTAGAAAACGTGAAGAACGTGCCAAATCCATAGTTCTCTTTATCGAATCTGACAAAGAGAACTTTCTTTACAGTAATACATGAAATTAAAAGAAAATACTCTTGCAGAGAAAACTGGGAGTTAAAAAAACTAAAAGGGAGGTACAGCATCCACAGCCAAAAATAGAAGCATTCTTTAAACGTAGGCATCCTTTGTACTTACGTCACTTTCGATTGGGTCCTCAAATTCGATCTAAGCCAAGCCCGCTTGACTTGACATGTCCGGAAATGCAGACGGATACTTCAACTTCGCCATTTTGAATGGTGCTACCGGTGTTAGCAGCAACCCGATTACGTTGGGCCGCCTGAAAGCTCCATTTTACGGCGTAAGTCTGAATTGTTGGGAGTATCTCAGGGAATGGATCAAGAGTCAAAACCTGTAACTTGAATCAACGGGTAGAACCGAGGCACCTGTCTGAGGTTTAGATCAAGTTAGGTCTCAGAGGCCTAACTTCGTTGCCATATCGAACACGCCGTGACTGTAGCAGTGAAATTCAGCGCTATGCTGGCTGTCCATCTTCACTTAGCCTGGAGCTAATTCAACATATCCGATTGTGCTGCCGTGACTGCGACTACGACTTTCACCATTTGATCATGGGGCGCTAAAAATTCTAAAGCGTAAGTCATTGAGAAATTAAATTCACTCATAATCACAAGGGACAGTCAAAAGTTCACTACCGACTCTTGCTAAAGTGCAGACGATGCAGTGATCGCTGAGAACTATTATACTAGTTCTTCTGGACAATAAAATAATGTGGAAGCTGAAATCGTGCCGCGGCAACATCAACGGATTGTTGAGTTGGCTCTCTGATCGTGCCAGGTTTTGAAAAAAATAACGGCTACAAGGACGAGTCATTGCTAAAACCCTATTGAAAATCAGTAGGCAAATATCTGATGATCAATAGGGAAGACTCTAGGCATTATTTGCTAAGCGCCTATAATTTTTCTTTTGTTGGTTCCACGTATAGAAGCGTTCTATAGGTAAATAGATGTAGATCGTAGTTATTAATTCACAGATCCTTCCTAATAACCGAGCTTTATTAATGAAAACTTTGTCCACAGGGCTTGCTAAGCCTCGATTTCTCTAAGATTTGTAATATTCAGTAGAAAAAATTCTCACGGGTTTATAGGTAGTAAAGTTTTCTTGCATGCACATCCTGCGGGTGAGGCATTCTAACCTCATTAGTATCGGCTTGTCCGTAAATTAAATCCCCAGTATTCGATTTATGACTTTGAATCGAGTACCATTCGTTAATCGCAAGTCGATTACGATTAAGGATGCCGAAAACTTGATCCTACCCTTAGTACTTGAGCTAATGCAGATACAGTGTATCTAGCTCAGTATGCAAATCGTAGACACCCAGCTCATCTATGAGCCATCGTCTAGGATACCGAATATTTGTCGAAGTTTTGTTAAGGCAACTGGACCTGCCATCAGAGCTAATAGAAAAAAAAACACGCCCAACAATATTTTTACCTGCTTCTACGGCTGTTTTATGAAGTTAGCTTCTGGGCTGCCAAGAAATTTGCTAGGGCAGCGCCAGAAGCACATGGACAATAAAGACAACGCAGGACTCCTTAATTCTGGGCCGTCGTTCAGCAAGTGGTCGTCAACGGATAGTCTCCGGCTCGCTGATGCTGGCAACTTAATCCTTTCATGCCCAAGCAGTTTAGTAGATCTCGTTCGAAAAACATTATTTTTAGTGTATATCTATGTTATATTTATGTATATAGAACACTGGGCATAGATGGGTTAAGTAGCACAGTTTCATCTCCATTGCTTTCAAGCACTAAATATATAGAGCTTGAGTAGCATCTGTTGCTTACATAATGTTTCCTTTATTTCGTCTTGCATAGACTTTAGTGCAAAGAAAAAAACAAGATTATCCTTACATCTGCTACTTACAGTATTACAGTTTATCTATTTAGGTGATATACGAGCAAATGCAGCATAGATATCGATATAGTTTGTGAACAGTTCATCAGTGAACTACTACGCCGCACGGTCAAGAGCAATTTCATCAATGCATTTGCCACATAACGCGAGAAAGGAAATGTTTTGTTTACAAAGATCTTTCAGTCGCCTTAATATATACGTACGGTATGTACATACATATATATCAGCGGTCCTTCATGGAACAATTTAGTGTTGAAATGACCCACTCGATGGTCGTGTACACGAGTATATAATTTTACCAGCTCTGCTCCAGCTAGGGAAACCAGGCACCTCAGTAATAAACCCAACGCTCTGAGGATGCAACAATCGTGTGCTGTGGTTTTTAATTCCCTATTGGGCGCTTGCAAAGAACCCGCCCTCGTAGACATAGCTTTACGAAGATGACATATTAGATCACTTGACCGGTAAAGGGCCAATTTGTATGAATCATAAGAGCATCTGACGTTTGTAAGTGACAAAATTGGTTTCCAATAAAACCGTGATTGTTTCTAGAGGTCGCATGTCGAATTGTAACAAAAATATTGTAATTTTTCTTAAAATATTTTATTTCTCGTGTAAAACAATATGCATGGACTTCCGGTTTATGCATTTAGTTTTTAGAAATGATTCATTCTAGAAAATTAAAATATTTTGGTTTCTATCTTAATGGACACATTTCTGTTCTCCGTTGAAATATTGTGGGTTGTAATGATGCATTAACAATGACAGTTAAAGATTTTCATTCTTCGTTGAATATTTTGATTATCAGTTGACTATTTTGCCATGCGATGCAGAAAAAACAAGATGCACGTCATAGTTGTAGACTTGCACCAAGGAAGAAGATTCTATCCCATTGATCCATTCCGTACCGCATGGGAGCGCCACTCAGTGAAAAGGGTGAGGTCAAGGGAACGTCTGAGAAGACACCACACACACATACACACGGTCGGGAGCAGCGCACCGAGACCCACATATCATGTCGGACAGTTACGACTTGAGATCTAATGAGAAGCGTAATGAGTGGCGCATCTAACCTTAATGCAAGCGTGCGTCTGTAATGCTGACTTTGGAGCTCCGTG
>LQNS02278080.1:7655363-7674058 GCA_001587735.2 Parhyale hawaiensis
AAAAATAAGCAAACGATTTGGGCGCGCAACTTGCCTGGAACAGATCATACCCACAGGCCGGGCATGGATGGCATGACCTTCAGTTGGCTAGGCGTGAGTGCTTAATGCAACTGCAGCTCTGCTGTTGTTGACCTTCACTTCTGGACTTCCAAGCCTTCGCTGCAATGCCATGCAGGCCGTAAGGCTCGCACTCGTGCGGCTCTCGCAACTTTAGTTTGAACTTTGTTCAGAATTTTGTCAATGAACGTGTGTTGGGAGTAACATATTTTATCTGTGTTTTGAAGTATAGGGGTGAATTCTTTTTTGGGATACCAATTGTTAACACAAAGAACACTAGTCCGACTTCTTCCATTTTGTAAACAGAATGAACCAGTATATGGAAGGCTTTTCCCTATGGCTATGGGAAGAATAGATTTGAAGAATAAATTATGGATAATGGATCATATGCAGTACACAATGTATGGCATCATCAAGTAAATAACGTTTCCTTCTAATATAAGACACCACGTTTTCATCACTTTCTTCCTAAGAGATTCGCTACTGACTGAAAAGGATCTAGAGACTGCAATACAGAACAGAGGCCTTCGGACTAGTCCCAACTGTTCACTAATAGTTTGCAATATATTGCATATTTCTTTCACATAAGTCTTTGCTGACGCTTTTCTACCATTTAAATATAAAATTCAAACTGTCTGTGAAAAACAATTTTTCTTAAAACAGGAAGTTTGAGTTAAAACAAGAGCCAAATAATTACATCTGAACTGTAGCAAACAAAAGCCAGGCTATATGGGCGACAGTATAAGGTACTTCTTGTGTGTCCGCGCCTCACCTCCAAAGTCTGCTTGGGGAGGTGGAGTCTCAATTCTTGTCAGACAGTTGTAGCGTGAAGTTGCGCTATTTGAATAAGCCTACAGAATGAACACTGAGGTATACATTGTAATGTATCACTTCGTTTCGAAGTTATTTACAGAACACAACTATATAGTCGTTCAAAATGTATCGGGTCCACAAAAAAAACGTAAATATCATTGCTTAACAGCGTGTAAGGGGGTCTGCCACCTTGCTTACTTAAGTAAAGACCATGTTAGCTGCGTCTCCTACCCTGTACAATCACCCAAGCATCATAATTACTATGCACCCCGACACCCACCTGACGCTCTTCTTTTACTCTTCTTGCGCCCCGATGCCAGCGATAAGCCTGGTGCGTATCTCATAATAAAGGGAGAAGCGCCCCCGAGATAAATTTTCGCGATGTCTCGTCCTCGTTTCGTGTTGTCGCGAATAATAATAGATGTTCGCACGATGTTTTTCTTCCGGGCTCGTATAAGTCAAGTGCAATAGCTTGTCCCCAACTTGGCATGTATTGCTGGGATCAGCGCCGCCAGCGATTAATATATTCACGTAAGTTGAACGCGGTCTGTTAGTGTGCATAGGTTCTTTGTCTCTCTCATATTCAGACACAGAAAGAAAACTGGGATATGTGGGAACGCGAATGAGTTTTTGTAAAGTCGCTGTCGCCGGACAGTGCTAGAGGTTAATAAATAATTGCTGCAATTAACTGTAATAATTTCGGCGTTAACAGCGAATAGGGTTTGTTCAGGCGCCTTCTTCAGATGCCATGGAGTACAATCGCGCCGCCCTTGCCACTGAGAGAGGGAGTGAGGGGCAAACAGTCTTAATACAGTGGCTACAATAAGGGCCGTGTACACATAAAACTTAAGAGAGCGGTAGTAAATCATCATGAGCAAAGATGTAGCGTGTGCAGTGATTAATAAGATAGTAGTGATGGAGCGAACATTCGCATCATCATCCGCAGTAGCGGAACATCCGCATCTGTTTTGACATCCACATCCGCGGATACTAAGATGGTAACATTCGTAATACCATTAGCATCCGCGGATGTGAGAACAGAAAAATACGCAGCAAAGGAGGTGCGGATGCGCAGGTTTATCACTGTACACTACGCTCATCCATAGTGCTGAAAACTGTAAATTCTTATTTGGCTGAAATGTGTGCAAGTGCTGTCCCAGTCAACAAAGCACCATCTAAGTTTTACCCCCAAGTGCTGTATAAACGGTCGTCATGAGAGGGTGTGTGTGTTTGTGGTGGGGCGACTAGTCGCATCCGCAGAACATCCGCACCTTTTGTGACATCTGCATCAGCGGATATCAAGTTGGTAATATCCGTAGTTGCATCCTTATCCGCGGATGTCCAAAAAATGACATCCGACCCATCAAAATAAGATAGTATGGGTGCCAGTCTGTTATGACTTAGAGCAGTGAGATATCAAGAAAGTCGTATTTGACTAGCATAAGTGCAATTGCGGGTGGCGAATAAATGATCCATAGGAGATAATTAATTTGTAATGCACTACACATTTCAAACTGAATTTATTTCTCTAGACCACTGCCTGTCGAAATGGCTAACTTTTGCTCATGGTAACTAAAGCGTTTAAAGTGTAATTTCATGCTAAACCTGAATTCTTCCCTGTTTAACTTTCATCAATCTATTTGAGTGCGATGTGGTTAAAAAATGGATAACCGTTTGTTAAATTTTGTAAGAAGCCGATCCGCAGGGTATCGCTACGTTGATGTTTACACGTTTACTTAAGTTAAGTCAGTCGTAAATGCTTAACAAAACTGAGCTCATATGTATCACAAATATTTTCATATCAACCTAATGTGCAATCATGCAGAACTGAACTTTCACTTCCGTGTGAATATTCCGCGAGCGCTTTATATGCCATCTCAACTCTAACTCTCTCGCGACTTGTCTCGTTAGAGATTTCTTTTACAAGAGCGGGGACGTTGTAGCAGAAACTTCTAATGAACCAAATAAAATGAAAATTTCCCGTAATGAACAAGTAACTGCTGGAATATAGAATTTTAAAGGGAAACTGTGGTGCTTGGATTCTATTGATAAAATTACACATAAAGGTAGCAAAGTTCGTTACTGAAGAATCAATGCAGAGTATCTGGGCCTGCAGTTGGAAAATTATATCATTTTTCGGAAGTAAAACTTTCGTGAACTGAAGGCACGTTCGATCTGCTCAGTTTAATAATAATCCAGGAGTAGAATTGTTTTGGGCAGTGGCAATGCTGCACTATAATGCTAATATCGATATGTGAGATTTTATTTTGCAGGCCAATTAGATTTAAAGTTAGGCATGAAATTCCATCCAGGTAGGTGAATAGGAAATTCATCTTCCCGTTACTGGTACCACGAATATGCGCATGCTCCATGGAGGCAATATTCCTACAAATATTTTGATGAGTTCATTTACGTAGGTGATGCAAGACACATGGCATTAAGTTCATTCTTTAGAATGTGTTTGCTCTATTGCATATCGTGCTCTGATGCATGGTATGCTTTTGATAGTCTATTGTGTTATCACCTATGTCAAGCATATTATTTATTTGCTTTGATTTTTTGGTCGTTCCATTTGGTAGCAAGATCTTGTGTAAATTGCGACAGTCGGAGGTGTAGTAACGTCGAAAATTCCTATGCATAATATAAGTCTTATTACTATGCACACTATAAGGTTTGCTCCTAGGTCAGGCATTGTGCATAAGAAGCCAGATTTATTACATATCGTGTAAGTCGTATCTTTTCATACATTCCATTTTAGACATATTTAATTTCAGATAATTTCTCCAACTGCCCTGCCATAGTTTCGTGCGTCTTGAGTTTCACGGAATTTTACTTACATTTGATGTTGCATTTCCAACAGTCCTTGCAGCCAAGCCATGAGGTTTTGCTTCTCTACAAATTGGTTCGTAATATTTTCCTGGTATTTTATGTTACACATTAAACGGTTCTTGGAGTTATGAGTTCCTGACACACAGCACATCGTATGCTATTTATATAAAATATATCCAAATTAGACAAATATATCGAGAGTTTTCGATACCGCTACCTACCGCTGCCAATGGTCAGGATCCAGCCGCGATGTTTGCTGTCCACAAGACCGGAAGCAGGCGCAAGCGTTCCAGAGTCAAATGGAATATTCGGACGCCTGGCCAGCGGGGCGGCAAAGGATCGGAAAGGCTTTGACGAATTACACCGCGGCAATGGATGCTAGAATTTCAAAAATGCTAACCGACAACGCCCAAGCCTAGTTCAGCATTTGGTATCTCTGATACCGGACGTACGAATATTCATTTTTTTAAAGCTATAAGGACAATGACGACATTGTTACAAACAATGCTGTCTCTACGAGAAAATAGCACTTATTTCCTCCTTGCCAGGTTAAATGCTGTTCTTTTAAAAGAAGGTCTGACACTGTTAAAGCCCAGATTCTCCTATTCTATATTTGGTTGTACCTGAAACGAACATATTTGTCTTATGTAGTTTTTGATAGTAAAGTAGTCAAGTTGTTAGAAAATAGTCGAATTTCGATTCAAAGATATCCCATACTTTTTCAGTGTACGGTTACTATGTTACATTTTTTCCATAATGTTTATATATCTCAAAACGTGCGAACATTCCATTGTTCCACTACTCATTAAAATCCACAGTTTACTTCTTGCTTGTTTCTTGCTTTGTTGGTTGGTCTTCCCGTCTCAGTCTGAAGGATTAGATAAGAGAAAATTCGTCTGTTCGTCAAACGACAAAAGGGTGTTGCCTTGCTAAAGTTTTGAAGTCTAACATAAGAAGCTAGGCGTCTGAAATGCCAGCAAGTAGTAGCATAGTTACCTAAATTCTTTGAGCTTTAGTTATTAAGTTGAATTAAAAAAAGGAAAGTAAAGGGAAAAAATCCGAGAACAGAACCACAAAGAAGAGCGAAGTAAACTGGGACTTCGTCGAAAAGATTATTCCTGCCGTCCTTTGAAGACAACGCGGCCTATCAGCTGTTGAGTATTACGGGGCTTCCAAGTCAGTGATACCCCAAAAGATTTTAGTGTTGTGTATCTATTACCTGGAATCAATACAACACTCATGCAAAACGCGAGTGTCAGTACCTACTAAAAAAAAAAAAATTGCATGCAAAACTTTGACCCTGGGGGAAACCCAGAGGATACGCTTATCCTACATGGGATGCCTGAAATGAATAGATCTCTCCTGCAAAATTATATCGTTGGCTTTGTAAGATAGTTAATATTTAATTCTGCTAGTACAGATGGACGTGGTTTCCAGACCAATGGAAAGTATTTTTTATAACGTAACTTGTGTGGCTCGCAGTAATTTTTGAAGCTCATTGCCAGATATTATAGTAAAGGGAGATAACTGTGTTATGGATTCTCTTGGAACGTGTTTTTCTGTCTTCGCCGGAAAGTAACACAAATTTGTAGAAACTAACTAAAACTCCAGACTATGAAGGAAGCTGGGGTGGGAATCTCTCTTTACTGATGTGAAAAAGCGCGACGTTCTCTGCCGTCCAAGTTTAGCTGTAATTTTCAAATGCACCCTCTTCTTTGATCCTGGATTTCATTACAGTTAGCAGAGGCGTGTTGTAATCACCATCTCTGGGTTACAAATTGAGTCACGAGCAAAAGTCAAAAAGCGGTAATAACGATTACGACATGGGTTACGGTGAAGTAGCTAACCTATCAGAAAAATCCATTTCATTTCAGATATTGGAAACAAATGAATCATGCAAATGAATAATGAGGACATTTAATAAATCATATATTTCGAATTTACGTCGATGCAAGACAATTAAAGCAGAATTTCTTTATTATTAAACTTGCACCGTTCGTCGACACATGGCACTCTCACAGCCGCATTCGGGTTACTGTTACCAGTTTTTCAGGTTGCTCTTGCTGACTGAAGAAATTGCGAAAAACGAAAGTTTAATAGTCATTCGAACCACTTAACTGTCATCGTGTATATATGCTTCATTGTTCAGCCGTATACAAGATACCGTTGCAGGGACTAAAATGATGCCACCTTTGCCACAGGCTTCGGAAATTTCGCATTCCAAAGCAAAGCAGTTTATCACAAACAATGCTTGCAGCGTGACAGAAAATATACCGATTTCAATTTTGTTGAGAAGTGAAGGCCGCCGAATTCATTTTAGTTAAGATGCGAGCGCGGCCGATTTCAGCTCTGCTGAGAGGCACAATCTTTTCTCCCGTTCAACAACCTGCGGCGGCGCCCGCAATTCCGTGTAAGCAACAGTCAAGTATCCCTCAGAACATGAGCTGCATCTGTCTATGGATCCTCGCTACCAGTGCAATGTTATTACTTCGATTCTAAATTTTCACTTAAACAAAAGTTACATTATAAAAGTAAGATATTTACTTCAGCGAAACTTCCAACTTCTCCGATTCTAAAGAATAACCTACTAATTTACTGCGTTGACCTTCTTGCCCATCGTGAACCAACCGTACATTAAGTTTTGATGTGGAAACAAAGTATCATTCATGATCCGCGAGAGTAATAAAAGGTACTTCAGAAGTGATAAAAATTCCAGTTTGACAATACGAGAAGTGCATTCAAATTCGAGGCTCCCTTGTTTTACTTTTGCTACCATGTACAACCTTGTCAAATTATCTGCCATTTGTTTTCAAGAGACACTGACAGGATCGGTGCAATCCCCAACCTGGCCTAATGCGGGCTTCTTTTTTTTTATCACATAGTGACATAATAGACACAATTACATAAATTTATGAACAAACAGGTAAAAAATTTAATAAGATACATAAATTTAGTATACAAAAACCCGTTGGCGTTTAATACATTGTGTTGATAGCCGAAAGAAACTTTGCGGAAAAGGTGCGACGAAGCAATGAGCACTAAATGCTAAAGAGCTCAGTAGTTCAATCTCCTTACGAAACGTTTTGCAGTAGCTATAGGGGCTTAAGCTTCGGCATTTGAACACCAGTTGTGGCATAGCTCAGCTAAGAACATTTACCGAACAGCGATTTAAGTGCCTATGCATTGTTGCTTGCATTACCAAATCCACACACCGGTCAATAATGGAAGGACAAGCTTGAATATTTATCAATTTTACATTATGAAAAAAGCACAGCAATACTGTCCATAAAGCTTTAATGCACGTGAGGCTGTGACTCGGATTATTATGGAATTTTAGTCATGAATAATAACAAATAAAACTCTAGTTTGACAAGTCAGGACTGCTGGCCCTGGGAGTCACAGAGGCCGTGACTTGAATTCTATAGCGTTTGAATAGATTTAGGTTTTTACTTATGAATCTGAGAAACAACCAAAAGCGACTAAAACTACGCATCTTCGCTCAGTTCACCCGCGCTAGAACTACGTTATGTTTTGTTTTAATGCTTTTGGTTTTATGATTGAGTGATTGCATGGTGAATTAGCCAGGCTTTGATGTGTTGAACCTTTTAGACAGATGTTCGAATCCTATAATGAAAAAAATATCCTCACGCTTTACTTTATTTATATATGTTGAGTCACACAGCGAGAACCATATGGGCTGGAAAGCTTACAATATAATAGCTACTGAATTAAGCGTTTGGTCATCAAGAAGGCTGTCGCATTTTAGAAATTCATAAGCGCATCAGTTTTGTACGCAAAAGTACTGTAAGAGAAACAGTCTACAATTCGAGAGAGACATCAGTGGAACGAAGGTCTATTCAGTTTTCTCACTGAGATTGGAAAGGTTTCTCCCCTTTGTGTTAGCTTGTGTGAAATTTCAAAGGATGGCTCTCAGTTTATCCCTCTAGATCGAGCCAACGCCCATATCTCAAGTTACAGACAAGATAAAGCAAATGAGGTTAGCTTTAACGACAACTACGGTGTACTAAAATTTGAATATATCAAGTTACCTAAAAATTTTTTTGTTTTTCATTTAGACAATTCACTAAATGAACAGCATGTACTTTGTTGCAGTCCCTCTATTTGTTCCACTGCATAGAGAAGAAATCAATTTAATCGCGTAGTTTCCTACAGGCGCCCAAAATAGCGCTGAAACGAGACAGATATAAGTCGGAGACTCTGCGTCTTGTGCCAATATTGCCGCCTGATGTATCAGTAACGACAGGGCCAATTAATTAGTTCTCTTGAAATCACAAGGTTACTTAGATCCAACCCAGCGCTTTGCACCGATTTTTTTTTACATAATCTATAGGAAAATCGTGCTTGTAATGGCAGGGAATAAATAATAGTATCTCATTTTCTTTGTTATTCGCATAAACATCTTTCTACCGTCATCACTATGTAAACTCATTGACGTCAAATCTTCTTACTAGTAAACAGGACTATGTATTGAAATCTTTGCTGGCTTAAACAGAAAACTCTCCCACATTTTTGTCCTAAAAAGCATAACTATTCCAGCCGTGATGCTTGGGATTAATTAACAGCCGCACATGTTCATATTCACAAGCATTACAATTTATCCATCTTGTTGATTATATACCAGTAATAACATCGCTTCTTCGTATTAATTTAAAGCGAAATCACAACCACCTTAACATTGTGATGTAGTGACACCCATACATCCCTTTGACAGCAGAAAATATCTGTGACGATAAGGTAAAATTAATATAATTGTATCGTCATAGTAATTAACGCAGCCAATATCTCTCCGTGTGGGTTAGGCGTCGTGTTAGAATTTCGTTCACTCACAGCTTTGGTGTCTCGGAAGCGCTAAGCAGCAATGATGACCAAAAATACGATAATGCTCCTTTGCACAATTTAATATTCGATAATCATTTAATGAATTTATCACGTTAGGGCTTGCTTGATCGATTTCTACAGAACGCTTTGATTAATTAACGGAGTCGTCCAGACTCCCCTTGGCTGAGCGAGTACCTAACCAGCCATATCTGGCATGACACCCAGCAGATCCTCTGAGCCTGTGCCCGTGCTGCGCAAAACTTGCCAGCGTGCTGTACTTCATTAGTTTGGCCATTTGGTGGTGCTGGCAGGCCCCTGAGCAGTTTACCTTACCTGCCTTTGTTCTTACCACCGCCTCCTCTACTTCATTGTCTAATGACTGCTGCACTTGTTCTTCTGTTCTGCTTCGTCCAGTGACTCTTTTTATTGCTGCTCTTTAGGTGTGTTTCTGATCCACCGCTACGGTTCATTCCTTCTTCTCCGCTCCTACTCTATTTCTGCACCATCATTTCTGTTGCTTCTTCAGCTACCTTCTGAGCTGCTTCTGTTATCCATTCATCCACCTCTTTTGCTTATTTTGAGATTCCTCATTTCTTCGATCAGTTATCGACCATTCCCCTTTATTTTCTTCTGCCGTAAATAGTTTCGTACCATCTGCATCTGCCACCACCCATTCCTCCACCTCATCTTCTTCTCACCCTCTCCCTGCCGCCGCACATTACCCTGCATCGCTCATGATAGAGCAGACATTCCGACCCACTAAGCTGTTCCTCAAATAGAAGAGAACAAGTTCGCCAACAACGATGCTTACCTTGCGTCTTTCGCCAAGCTTCCTGAACTAAATTTCCGCTACGACGCCGCTACTATGCGAAGCCTTGTAGTGCCACACCATAGGGAGTCTCTAGTTTCGATAGCGTCAGTGCATTCCCAAGTAAGTGCAAAAGTGCACCGCTTCTCTTAATGTAAAACACGGCAGTAAACATCACTAGACTATCACTCGTTGCGAGGGCTTATGAGTAAACAGAGTAAATGCTGTAAACACGTCGAGACAGCTCACGCCTACAGTGTTAACTGTACACAAGCTCTTAGTCTTTGCGTCTTCCACTACTGAATGAGCGTGGCCTCAGAGTCTAACTACTTGTTGCATTGATGCCGTGCTATAGCGACGGTCTGCTTGTAGTGCTCCTGAAAAAATGCTTATATGAACGCATTTAGATGTTAAATCGATGCGGTGAATATTATCCGAGGAGTGATGAATAAGTGCGGTGTTTTGTGATAGTGATTTGGAAGATAAATTGTGGAGTAGTGATACGCTGTGAACTACGTGAAGCGCTGATACAAAGTTATTATTTAAGGCGGTGTGTTTTTGCCCTGAGAAACAAAATAATTATTATAGCTAATTCAAGTGAATGTTCATTGATACACAACCGTTCAATCATTAATTTATAAATCAAAGTGTAATTAAGTTTGGTGTATTTTACTGCCGAACAACTTTGTGATTAGGGTAGGAAACTAAAAAATTGGTTGAGACGTAAAAATTGTTGCACTGTTATTTCTTTTAATTATCTGAGAGAATTTAAAATAACTGTGAGTTGGCCACTATCAGATATGCACAGTTTTTGTAAGTCCAATCGAAAGTCGAAAAGTAACACTGTTTTTGTGGTACATTTGGCGGTGATATGAAGAAATGTTCCTGACATTTGTATGTATGTAGTTAATAGAAATGGGCACCACGTATGTTTATCCTCCATTTTCTTGACGTTGAGAGAGTGTTGAAAAGGTAATTTCTGTATGATATTTTTTTTTCTATTGTCTCAAAGTACATGTGCATTGCTGCATTCTCAATAAGTGTGATTTAGGTCCGTATGACTGGTTAGTAGTAAATTAATATTTAATATGGGGGTTTTCCAGAGATGTAAAATGGATCTTGTTAAATGTGTAGATATTGCTCTTTGGAAATGAACAATAGAGGGTTCTCTTAAGATGAGCCAAATGTTCTTCTGCGTGTGATGTCAGTGTTAGAATAATACGGTAGTTTATTAAGTGTAATAAACTTATATGCGAAGCAGCTTGAAGAATGAATATAGTAGTTTATAAAAGAATATGAGTCAGAACCAATCGGTTATACAGTTCAAGCATCACTGCTGATTTGTTATTATACTAAAGAAAAATTCAGTGCAGATTTTTTTTTATTTTCAGTTGAAAACAACTTGATGAAATATGCACAGAGCCCATCCACATAGTGAATTTGTACCATTGTGAAAAACTTATTTATTTTTTTGAAAGTGTCACTACATTGAAAAGAAAAATATATTAACAATGGCTTTACTACGCAAAAGTAAAATTGAAACTATATTTCAAGCATGGAATTTCGTACCTATTTTATTCCATTAAGAACCTTATTTGCAGCTCCATATGGTCATTAGTTTCAATTATTGAACTTCTAAAAGTGTTAGCTTTTATAGCTAGTTGGCTTACCATCAAGCATATATATAAAATGAGATAAATATTCATCTAATGGAAAAATTTTAGCTGAGGAAATTTGACTTCGGAACATATCGATACAGTTGTAAATAAGTATGATAACGAGACATTTTAACACAAAATTCTTTCAAAGTGATTTTTGAATCACATTTTTCTGTCACAAACTGAAAGAGCTTCGTAATTTGAGGTAAGCTGTTCGTGTTGACGGCCGGTAAGATGCAAATTGCAACATAGCATACGAATAACTTTCTCTTATAAGAGAGCTTATATATTTTGCATTAATAAGCGAAAGAGTAACTTATGAATGCACTTAGTATACCTCTTTTTTATTTTTAAATATATCATATAAAGATATTTCTTGCAATGATTCCAATAATTGTTTAGCAGTAAACGTGTTGATTATGGAACGTGAACCTGCAGCAGTCACTTCAGTTTCAACGGAGTATCTTCTACGTATCACTCGTGAGAGGAAAAACTGTTTTTACACAGCAATATTTGATTACAAACCATCACATTATGCTGTTCATTCAAGTTTATAGAAAATCCATGTAGAATTTATGCTTTTTGGATTCTGCTCAATGAAAATGATACTTGTGTGGAAACAAATTTTCTAAGCCGTATTGTTTGTGTCTGAACTTTATTCGTTTCCTTGATGAATTATCACATGGACAAATTTCTAAGCCTCTACCCGAAATACTTTTATGTAAAGTTTACTGATAACTTTATCCAGCAAACACTAGCTTTGACTTGAGTTTCTAAACTGAAAATCTGCATCAGTAAGCTGAACTGTATTTCAGGATTGACTTTAACTTTCTTGACACGTCATCTCCAATTTGAATTTTATAAACTGGCTAGGAGAAGAAACAACTCCAGCGAAATGAGCTACCACCAGGTTAATCCGCAAGATGAAACTTTTGGGACCAATTTTGCCCTTTATACATTAATTTCAGTGGTAATTTTGAACTAAAGATCCTTATGAGTAAACTGAGATTATCTTCGAGAACTATAGTGTCTTAAAGACATTCGCTTCAGTTAGAGTTTCCAGACTAGCTGGAGCAGCAAGATGGCACCCACAGCGCGCCCCTTCAAGGAGCCGAAGAAAGTGCCGGTGGGGTTAGACGGGCCGTCCATCGTCACCATGCTGGTCGTGTCCTCCCGCGTGGCAAAGACCTTACTGGTACTCGTTATGTTCACTGTCATCTTCTTTATATTGGATGCCGTGGCTTCCTTCTTCAGAGGTAATGGTAACGCCATGATTGGCTTAGCCCGATATTTAGTCTATAATACATATCAGGTAGGCTAGAAAGTTCGTGTAGGTAGGTAATTTTACAGTGATTGTCTAACAGAAATAAAAACAAGTACGTTCGCCATTACCTGATACATATGTGGCCTAAATCTATGAACTGTGAGTGTCGAGTTAATAATTTCATAATCTACTTTGCAACGGAATATATATTTATATAAAGATCATATATCTTAATGATATGTCTTAAACCCCCTAAATTACATCAACATATTCCTCTGTCGGAAACATCATAAAGCGAAATATTTTGCATTAGGTCCAAAAGCAGTGTGTCACAAAAGCAGCGTACCACAGAGCATCTCGGGTTTGCACTTTTAAAGTTTAACCCAACAAACGTGGTTATGTAAGGCTGCAGTATTAATTGCTACCTACTTCTCTTTATATTTGTGTTTCATACTGAGTGGTATTATCAACACAGAAAAATTGTTAGGGATCGCAATATGAAATCAGTTGAAATAGGCCTAATCACAAACATTTTCTCGATAGAAGTTCCTTTAATACAATCAAAGGTATTTTGTTATACGCAATCGATAATAATATCTTGCGAGCATAGCTTTTCAGCCCTTGCCAACGAATTTATTAACTGGTTCATAGCCCGCAACAGTACTTGACTCTTAGGTCCTAGTGGCCTCTGACGCTGGCGGCCAAAATGGGAAAAATGGGATTTTCTCAAGAGCCATTATGAACATGTCCAGACACGGTCATGCAAGCAAGCGCCCAAGTGGGTCCCCGCCGTATCCAAGATACATTCTCCGCAAGAAAAATGTTGGGTACCTTGGAATTTTTTCGTCAGTATTAGATAGGGAAAAAGAATAGCTCTTGAGAAAATCCCATTTTTCCTTTGCCGATTTTTGGCCGCCAGCGTCAGACCTAAGAGTCAAGTACTGATGCAGTGTATGGCTTTTTATGAATACAACTTATATGGACTCTCCTGTGCTATTTCCGATATGTACTTTGATTTATTGCGGACACACAGTTGGCTAACGTAATTTGGCTGAATATAAAGCCAACCAACGCGAATTTATATCTATAGTACAAAGAATCTGGATCATATGTTACATATGCAATACCAATCATGATTAAATAAAGTTGGGGCAATCTGACGCTGACAGTTTATTTTTAGATTTTCCCTATCAATGGACCGTTTTTGGTGCCTTTATTGCCAGTTATTCTGCGGCCCCTTCAGTTAGTACAAAAACTATATAGTTTGACTTTCAGCAGAGCTGCAAGGACGCAAGTTCCCTCAATAGTTCAACAACTACAGTACCGTCCAAAACTAAGGGACAAATTTTCAAAATAGCATAAATTTTTTCTAGCCATGCCAGGTACTTCTTTTTCTGCACACTATTAACCAGTAAGATGTTGATTATTGTGTTAAAATTTGAGACAGGTATGAAGGATAATAAAAAAGTTGTGGACAAAAAGCTTCTTTCTTGAAATTTATAACGTCCAAAACGAAGGGACAAACAAGAAAAAAAAATGCATTTAACTCAATGTTTTGATAGAATTATTTAGCAAAATGGTGGTGAACAATGAATATTTGGTAAATAGTCCCTTGCTTTCGACTACAGCCGCACATCGTCGACTATATAACCGAATGAGACTCTGACAATCTTCAACAGTAATTTTCGCTCATTCCTCTAGAAGTTTCATTCAATGTACTTCCTTATTGATAGGGTTTGGCCATAACTTTCACCCCTAGTGTTTTCCAAAGATTCTTGATTGGATTTAGGTCAGGACTTTGTGGTGGCCAATCCATACCTACGAGATCTTGCTGCTCAAGGTAACTCATGACTAGAGCTAAGACATTGGAGCTGTTAAAAATGAGCCGCAGTAGTGGCTAAAAGGAGCACTTGTAGCGCTATAAGTGTACAATAGAAGCGATAGAAAAGGGCATCAGGAGCACCTATGGGAGTGTTTGAAGCAGTTACCGGAGCATTTAGAGCACTTATAGGAGCATTTGGAGTAGTCACCGGAGCGTTTGGGGGCAGTTATCCTAGCGATTCGTGCACCAAATTATAATTTACACACTCATTGGAGTAAGCATTTAAACGAGGTTTAGCTATTGAGGTTTTGCAGGTAAAAATGAGAAGTAAAAAAATTGACAAAAAATCATCAATATTGTTAAAATATAAAGCAGAACAAAATTTGACCTTAGTCCAATACAATATTAACAGTTAAAAAGGTGTACCGGTACCAAACTATGAGGCACAGATTGCACTGAACCGGTATTGCACCCTCATGTACTGCTGTTGCGTCTAGGGTAACTATAGTTACCCTAAATGCGGCTACAACCAGTTTAGAAGAACCAAATTAAATTGTAGAATTACTGAAACCACAGTTCAAAAATTACAACTATTTTAGTGATCATGCACGTCTCATTCATCTATCAATTATGTTATTTTGTTCGTTAGTGTGTGATAGTATGGGGGAATTCAAAAGAAAATTACCCCACCCTAAAGAAGTTCCCTACTTCAACAATTTTACCACTTTCAAACTGATAGAAATCTCGTCAATGGGTTCAATGGGTATTGAATATAGCTGTTGTCGTTTATTTATGCTTGAATCAGACTCTTTGATATTCAATACACTTGAAAGTATGTTTGACCAACTGCAAAGAATGCTCCTTTTATTTGAGATTGTTCCAACTTTGTGAGCAGTTAGAGTCGAATGGAGTACTAAAGAGCACTTGGAATGCCATCGAGAGGCGAATACACACCATACTGTTGCCAATACACACTCGTTTCTGCTCCGCTGCAGCGGGCTGTGGGAAGTCGATGCAGGACTTGTTAGCTCGTGAGTGCTCGATTCGTATAAATCGTACATTATTTGCTGACTCAAAAGACAAATCCATTGCTTAACTCTGAGTAGGTAGAGTTTCTGTAAAAATTGGCTTGATATGGGCGGTTGATGTAGAAAAACAACAGTTAGGGTAGATGACAGAGAAGTTCAATGTGCCCCCAGGAGCTCTATACTGAAAAAGTGTTTTGCTGGCAATTAATGTATAAAAGTGAAGTCAGCTTTGAAAGGGACTCGTTATTGACTTTATATTATGTAATTAGATGAACGCAGTGCACATGCATGACAATATTCCTCCAAGTGTCAATTGTTCTTAGCACTAACAAACAGAGCTTTTCTTATCCTACGTTATGCAGGTTATCATCCCCAGGGAGATCTCACAGGTACGCTACAGTATCTGTATGCTACCTAAGCCTGTGGAACATTTTTTTTGTGAGGACTTAGCTCTCTTCCATTTTAATATTGTTATTAATACTAATGGTTTGTTTTGTTTTTTCCAGTTACTGTTCCTAGGCTTTGTTGCTCATTTATTTCGATGTGTTATGTGTCTCATGCCTTCCCTCTCTGGTAGAACACTTGCAGTCGTTAGGATATTGAAGATAATTTTTTTAATATTAACCAGATGCCTTCAGCGCTAAGGTTTTACATTGTAAGCCCTATTTCTCATATGCTCCAATTACCGTCTTCAAAAATAGCGCACAGTTATGGCCCTGCAGCTTCTTTTTACTCCAGTCCACACAGCGCAGGAAAATTTTCTAGTTAGAATATTCTTCTGAAATTATTCAGCTAGGCGCAAGGCTTTGATAACTCGATAACTCCTCGGCTGCTAATCTAATGATGAGGCTGCCAAATTTCAGGCGAAATGAGAAACGCTCTGTTCTGTATGCTCTATCTACCTAGTTTTCTTCGCCTGACAGGTTAGACTTTCAAGGAATGAGAACATTATATTCTCTGTGGCAAAAGATTGTTTCAATGATTTCGTCAGTGCAACGTGAAAAAAATAAGAGGATTTTTTGACGTTTTGTGCACGAAGAAGAAGTAACAACTATGTTCATTATACCTCTAGTAACATATCTTCCATCCCTCTGCTTAAAGTCCGTTATGCATGCCCAACCGAAAGTAGACTACATAGATATACTGCTTCTTCTGATCACATCAACTCTTTTGATATCAAACCAACGCGCATAAAACATGAATGACATCTTCATGCAGATTGTTTTCTAGAAATATTTTGCAAATTTAGTTTTGGAAAACTGTATATGCATATTTTCATTGATGGCACTGACATGTATCACGAAAAGTTGGTCGAATTGAACTGTTCAGTATTTACTGCATCAGCATGGCTTCCTTTGTTGACAATTTGCAATTTAGTGTCACCCTATATATGTATAGTGGGTGAAATGTACTCTGCGGCGAGTTTATTTCAAATGCAGCCTCGATCCTGCATGAGGCCGTTCGAATATTTGTGCAGTCTTCAGGCCTATATTCGTGCAGTTGAATTTTTAGAAAGATTTCTTATTTTTATTTCTCTTTGTAATTTCTGCCAAAACATCAATCAGAAATTTTGCGTTCATTTTTAGCTCTTTTTATTCCATTAGTTTATTTATATCTTGAGGAGTAGGGGCGCAAGTGCCCATTGTTGCATACAGTCCCTTCATTTTGAATTATTTTATTCCTTTGCTCAAAGTCACACTGCTTTGATATCGTACCTTGTTGTGCTCCAAGTTCTATTGACTTGTTGTTGAAGCGCTGCCACCTGGGAAGCCCGCATTCACTGGTTTGTGCTGCAGATAAGCTGCTAATACTGCCCAGACGATTGTACCTATGCAGGACGAAGCAATGGAAGTACAGTAGTTGTATGGAGATCAGTGGCGAAGTTGGAGTAGCGGTCGACTCCCTCCTCTAGTATTATTGGAATTTCTGCAACGATTTGAACATACAGACCCACAGAAATGATCGGTGTAGAACGTAGAAGCTGCTGCTGGTACGCTCATATTGATTGTTAATGCTTACTAGATAATCTATTCCGATTAGTATAACCTCCTCCCGAGCCCAAATACCCCCAGTAACTCAGTAGTCAAGGTGGTAAAGGTTACTTTGTCTGTCATTATCAGAAAATCAGACGTTCGTGCTCAGCTAGGGGAAATGTCTGTGCTCGGACGCATCAGGAATTCTTTCACTCGTAGTCATTGGCAGAGAGTGGGACTAACCTTAAGGCTGTGATGGAGGAGGGAGGTGCAGTTATATATCAATGACTCCCTGAGCATGACGCCAACGCTCGGACATTCTGTGATCGACTTCAGGCGTACTCTCCTCTGGGCCCTAGTGGGCATTTATATGCAGCACGAACTAGTGTGCGTGAGTTTCTCAGTTAGAGTATGCGGGCAAGGTGACATCACCTTTATTTGAATGTTGGATTCCCTCTCCCTCCTCTCCTTTGTCCCGTGTTTCAAGCGTTAATGCGAAAGTGATGGCTTCTTAGGCTGCCTCAAGCACACTCTATTTGGGATTACCACCTGAAACACGTAATCCAACTCGGCAAAACAAAAGAATAGGATGAAATTTAAGGAAGAGCGGTGCGAGAATAGAATGAGTCTTAAATTTCTCATCGATTCAAGCTACGTCAACCTTTCCATAATTCATCACTCCTTTAATATAATCACACTTCCTTGCCTTGCGGCTGCAACTTTGAAAACCCAAAACTTCGTCAAGCAGAATTTGAGCAACAATCTGTGCAGAAATGCTGCTAAAGCAACACTAGCAGTGGTGTGGGACCGCTCTATCTTGAGAGATTTTACCCCGCCACCAGCTGTCGTTCTCGATTGGCAGTGCAGACAGTACACTGTCAATATTTGTGCTTATTCCGTATCTACGACGACAGCTGATATTATATCAACTTCTGGGCTTCTGCTACTAGCGGTCGTGAAGTCTTACAGTTTGTCCCATTCCTACGACGGTAGCTGATAGTAGATTAACGTTTGCTCTGCAACGACTTGCGGTCGAAGTATTTGTAAGCATCAGAACGAAGAGGTGTTAGACCGGCGAGTAGATAATTATCTCTATGTGCTGCGTGTGTATGAAGCTTTATAGATGCAAGTCATATCGTAGATAAGCTTGGATCCGTAAATACCGAGCATGCTTACGAGTAACCAGACGCTGTATGCTTGTACTGTATAGGTGTATTTTGTGGGTGTCTGCTTCTGCTGCACGTATAAGGATCGTATTAACTCTTTCTCTCACGAATTAATCTTTCCCGTAGGAATAGCACTATATGAATTGTTGTACGGAGACCATGCTGTAAGGGATTGGCCTAAGTGGTAACAGCTCTACATGAGGGTGGCTGTGAGTGCTGTCTACATACGTGGACTTGTAGAAGCTCATGGATAATCGACGTCCTTACTTGCACGCTTGCACATAGGTGTGGGGTCTGTAAGTAGATGTTCTTGCAATTAGACGTATCGTTGCGTCTGTCTCGGCGCTCAGTTGGTGCTTTGTACTTTTCTGCACACATTCCTGCAGCGAAGGTCGCACGCTCGGGTCTTCTTTCGTACTGCAATTGCAAGCAAGTTTT
>LQNS02278080.1:7674936-7685810 GCA_001587735.2 Parhyale hawaiensis
TGATGCTCTATACGACGCGTGCACAAAATACAGAACTGTACTGGTTTAATACTGGTATCAAACTCGTTCAGTGTTGTATTGCATATTGTGCAATTTGTGCTCTAAATACAAATATAAGAAAAGGTTGTATATTATGCTCCACTAGTTACATACTATATATAAGATCATTATTGCATATTATGCTCTATTCGGTACACTTTATACATAAAATAATAGTTTGACTATATACAAGTAGAAAGATTGCCCACAATTAGCCAAAAACACAGTGACTAATTCTGAAAAAAGTAACTGAATTTAAATTAGTCCCATTTTCAGATAGCCATTGAATATAAATTACTGAACAAGCATCAATTACTTGTTCAAGTTGAGTCCGAGAGGGCCGCCATCGTAAGTTTTCTCGACGGCCTTGGTTTATCTCTCCAAGAAACGTCAAATGACACGAAGAAATGCCTCTTCTCTCTGTATAAATATATAATCATGTGCATATTTTTATTATCTAGACTTTTTATTCCAATTTATGGCATCATATTTTAAAATTACCCTAGATTTTGGAATTTTTTCGAAGTTTTACCCTATAACCCTAAACTCGATGAAATTACCCTAAAATAGGGTAATTACCCTCCACCTGGTAGCACTGCCGCACACTGAGGCGATGCGACGTGATATGACATGCTTGCCTCCTCCCCTGCCCACCATGTGACAGCCGGAGAGTCACACCTGTATAGAGAAATGCGTACAAAACGCAGGCGGCCCGCACACTGAGGCTACGCGGTTCGTGTGACGCCATGCGACGCTGTGCGACACGGTCGCAAATTGCGACAAGCTGCATTTTTCGTGTGATTTCATGTGCGTTTTTGTGAGCGCGCCTATGAACACACACACTCTAGGCACTTGATGTCGAGTGCCTTAATGAATAAAAATATTAACACTCTCCACGTTTATCGAATGATATATTTGCGAGAAAAAACCAATAATAGCACATATTTAACTATAAAATAACATAAGCTTGCAATATATAAGCTTGTAGTACTTAGGACTCCTTAAGTAGTTTTCGGGCGATACATGGCAATGCCTTGCAAACGTGCACGCTTAATTATTGCCGGATGCTTTGACGCACATTTTGTTTAAACGTAGCACATAATGTATAAGGAAAATGCTGTTGAATGCAGTTATAAGATTTAAAGCAGTAGCGCGTTTCCCGCCTAATTTCTCCGTGTGCGCGCACACGTGTCGTGTCGCTTCAGTGTGCGGGGTGAGATGCGACGAGCTGCGATGTAACCGTCACATTTTCGGCAGGGGAGGAGGAAAGCATGTCATATCATGTCGCATTGCCTCAGTGTGCAGTCGGCCTAATAGTACCAAGTATTCCAGAAAAGTAAATAGGAAGCCGAACTTACATTGAATTTAAGCAAATAAGTTCAACTCTAACTATAACTAATTTAATTGTTACTCATTTTGAGGAATGGTGTATGGAACTATGCTCCGCAATATCGTAACTACTATTAAATCAAATATTAACAACGATAATCAGTTCATTGGGACCTCATCTGGATGTTATGCCCAGTATTTTAGAGCACACAACACTCACAGGCTTTAAATCGGAGGCTGCAATGGCTCCCTTCGCTAATAAGACTACCCAAACCAAACCAAATATTTAATTAGCGCCTTAAACCGTAATGAATAACTGCTGTCCAGCGTCTAGAAGATGAGTTATAAGTAATGATTGTGTCACAGCAGGGAGGCGAGACGAAGTTGACTTCTTATTATAAAGATAACTAAATATCAGGTGTAAAATCCGTGGACTTTATGGTTTTCTTCTGTACGTATTGTAAGGGAGACCAATATATATTTTGCAGCACAGGTCTGCTAGCCAGCAGCTGCATTTTCTATGATAACTTTAATCTTGTAAGACTTCTACATCGGCCGATTATGTTTTAGTCAAAAACATAAAAATTTAATCACACTATCGAAACATTTCAGTGTAGCAGAAAATCCAACAATATTATAACACATACTTTATTGGCAGCTTGCTTGCTTGCTGTCTCTCTGTCCACCTCATGCGTAGATGGGATACAATGGCTGTCAAGCTACTACAGAACCACGTCCAAGCTTGTTCTGGTTGAATTAAGAGAAGGTGGAATAAAATCTTCAACAGAGAGGCAGCTCCTGATGAAAGAAGAAGCCTGTATCACATAAAATTAAGACTCATAGGGGCATGGGTCATTTGCTTTCACCGCTGAAAGCTACAACTTGAAGTGATATTCTTGGCGTTACTATAGGTTGTCTTATATCTGTCACCAGGTTGCCTCGTACCTTTCTTCATGTTGGCTTATATCAGTCTGTAAATGCTCTATATCGGCCTTAGGGTAGCTGGAAATTGGCTGACCTCTCTAGAGCTTAATACTAACGACACTTCTCAGCTTGGTCCATTGTTCTCAAACCTCAATTTTATCTTCAAGGGGTTGTTGCTGTTGTTGACCATTGACGAGACCATAGGAGTGCTTGAGGTCTCAGCCCTTAACAACCAATGAGCGGTGTCGACCTGTTTCTAGTCGAAGCGCGATTGGGTGTGGCTGACTGTGACATCACGCATGTTTGCATTGTAGTCCCGCAAGAAATCTCGAGGGTGTCGTCATGCGTTTTGCATCACTTAGAGAAAAGAGTTGTCTCCAAACCAGAACCTTCCCGCACATCGACTGGAATTGCTTCAAACAGATATCACTATTTTTTCTTTTAATTTCTGATACCACGGAGATATTCTCGAACACATTTTGGATCTGTTCCATTTGGCGAGGGTATTTGATCACTTTGATATTGTTCTGTTATTGCAGCTTTTGTAACAGAAAGAAACCATATCGAAGCACGGCTAATGTAAGCTAGCTTAAGCTTATCAATATACAGCACTAGTAGCCCTAGTCGTCAGTATAAATGACGGCCGAAAATAAGCACTTCAGAAACCCCCCCCCCGCTGTTTCATGTGCTTGTTACTGTTCAGAAATCTTCGTAAATAGAATTTCAGTATTTTGCCTAAAAATTGGATACATATTATGAGGCGTAGTTAAGTGACATCTCCCGTAGCACTTTTGAACAATGAACATGTACAGACCAGGTCATCCAGGCGTGCTCAGGTTTCACATCTGGAGCGCCCAAGTGCGACCCTCGTATCCAAGCTACCGTCTTCGGCACATGCATTTTCTCCAATCTTATTCAAATAGAGCGTGACAGGAAAGATATAAATATAGTTATGAATAAAAAAACACAACGTGAATTATTAAATAGAAACTTGAGAAGCGGAAAACCTTATTATATAGTATATCGATGAGGTACATCCACCGCATGTAAACATTGGTTCAACAGGGTTTTCTGACATATAGCTAACGTATAAGAGTAAAAAAAGCAGGCAACGGTATATTCTCTTCGAATACTCGCACCTTACCTAGCAGCTTTCTTTATATCGTTAGCTTGCTTTCTTCCCTGGCAGGCCTCCAAACCTAAACATACGGAGGTTTACGTAGGCCTGTTTCGCTGCAAGAACAACTTGCATGTCTTAAGAATAAACGTTAGTAATGCGAAACGTGTCTCGTTTTCGTAACAAATATCATGCTACTTTTAGTTTACTTATAGATAAAAAGACTTTCCAAATATTTAGCTGTTTCGTATTAATTCCATATACACACAGCTTCTATATAGTTACACTTTAGCCTGCTGCAGACGATAGTCCTCTGTATTGTGTCTGCACTTCATATGCTTTACTGTGTTTGCTACAACAAAAATCATTGCAGTGCTTTTCGAATCGTTATTCACTCAAAATTTCAACATACATCAGAATCTCTGTTAGTGAACACTGAACAATTGCTAAGACAGCTAGTACGGCGGTTAACATTTTAGCAATTCTTTTTGTAGACGGTAACAGTTTAACTCTTCTTTTTATGGACGGCTAACATTTTAGGTATTTTTTATGGACGGCTAACATTGTAGCAAATATTTCATTGCATTAACAAAACGAAACATTTGAAGGCTGCTAGATGAAATATATATATATATATACTACAAAGCAAAGTGCAGCGGATCTTTTTTTTTGCATAATCCTACTTTTGAACTGCTACAAGACTGGAATTAAGATTCAATTTTTTTCAACTGGGGATGCATATTGCGTCTTAAATCGGGAGTGTCTGTGTACCCTCAGGGATCATCTAGGGGCTCATTTATCTCCCGACGTCGCTTGTTTAACGCAGCTCAGACTCGATGAACCTGCGGCGCCAGCTCGGGGCAAGCTTATCACGCCCGCCACTGAAAATAGCCGCTGCTGTCCGTCATATCAGACTTATCAGGGCTGCGCTAATGCAGCTTGGGCTGAGTAGTGTAAAGTTAGACCTAGCTGTGTGCCTGTCTGTTTTGGTGGCAGATCTGTCACTGAGACACATCCTCGGCCAGGGTGTTCAAAACACCCTGCAAATTAACAAGGTAATAAAAATAAGGCTTTATTTAGTCGATGAAGCGAGTTCACACGGCAGTCAAATGAATGCGTTACCGCAGCTCAGCGGTACAACTGTGAGTCATTCAAAGACTCGCTTAGCAAGTGTAACTTGTAAAGGTTCAGATATATTTTATTGTTATTAGTGTATCGGAACTCAGAAGAAATCTTTTCATACGTCTGCTGTTGAAACGGAAACAGCAACGCATATGAATCGTCATGGTCACAGTTGTCATAGAGCCTTCCGTCTCTGGTGCCAAAGTGCCATATTGGATTGAGTTTAATTTCAGTACCTTCCTTAACGCCAGCTCTTTGCAGCCATAGAAGTAGTTACTAGTGGTTCTTGTGATATAATGTATTATAAGGTTATGCGCACCTTTCACTTATATTATTCTCATCTTACTAAAACATACCAGCTTTTTATCACGTCAAATCTGCTCAGAAACTGATGTTGAGCGTAAGTGAGGGGTAAGGAAACAGACCCGCCGTTGAAAATGATACGGGATAATATTTTTTATCGTGGCGTGCCTGATCTACACACCGCTGCCGTTACGAATAACACGGCATGCAGCGTCCACAGCTGCATACGAACGTCCACAGCAGCATACAAACGTCCACAGCAGCATACAAACGTCCACAGCAGCATACAAACGACATGAAAAAATTTTCTGTGGACCGTATGCTTTCTGGATCGTGCTGGCAGAGACAGAAAAATGTTAAGTCGAGTTCAACTTTTCGAAACATCTGGAATGGGCTAAATATCTTTAAGTAGTTTTCCTCCCAACTGAACATTAGTAATTTTCGTGGGAACAGCACTAGTTAAAGTGCAACCTAACCAATCTTTTAAGATCCACCTAAAAGACGTTAATCCCCAGGGGTACATAAAAAATGCTAGTCTTCAAGTGGTACGTCTCCATGGTTCACATGAAAAATCTCTGGGAGGAAGTGTTACAAGTGGAAGAGTTCAAATGGGAATTTCGTTGTTGGAAGCGATCATTTAACTTCAGCTAACACTCGCATACACTCTTTAATAGCTACATGTAGGAAGGTTTGCCAGGTTACGTTATTTCATTGTCATCTACTCGGACTCCGTCATAAGGCCAAATTCGAATACCTCTCTCCATTAAGCACTTAGCTGAAGCCTTTGTTTTCAAGCCAAAATTTGCCAATGGTCCTTTCTCGTTTCCAGGATAATGACTAATTTCCCCGATGATTGTATACACTTTCCCCTCTTTGATGATCTCATCTTACTCAATTAGTTCACCCAAATGACTGTAGACCTCGAGCTTTGGCCGCTTAATTAGGATACTTCATTTCCTTGCGCTCTACCAAGTGTTTGTGAGCGCTAAGTAGAGGATCAGGCACCTCGCTAATTGCTGTTTATTACACTCTCAAATGGACCCCAAAAATGCGGCGAATGCGTCATTGTTTTGGCGTTAGGATGCAATAATTCGCCCTGGGATGGGAAACAGTAAATCGTATTTAGCGTGACGAGTCCAACAGCGATTTTGCGTCATTTTTTCGACGTTGATGGCTTCGACATGCTGGTAGAGCCTCGCTTTCTCTTGTAATGGGCGTTTGAACGAGGCGTTCATACTCAATCTCTCGAGTTATAGTGATTAGAATTATATTAGAAAATGAACAATAACTTGCTAAGTGTGGAAAGGGACTAGAATTTTGTTGTCGTCCAAACAACATTCGTTTATAGAAGTCGAATGTGCGCCTGTTACTGTGTTGTACTGTTAAATGAAGTAATAATTATTTTTATAGAACAGTGGTTCCCAAATATACCTGGTGCCTTTAGAAAACTTTTAATATGATTCAGCACCCCTGCTAAATTGATAGCTATTTGTTCCCACAATTTATGATAGTTTTCACTCTTCAATTTGATTTATGACTGACACGTATAATCCAAGATTTTACACCCCCTCCGTATAAAATTATGTCGCACCTCAAAGGGAGGCTAGCAGTCTGGACTGGGAAGCCCTGGTATAGAGCATACATCACGTACAATGTTAGCGTATACTCGGTACTTAGTGAAGCATAAATAATATTAATTAGGCGATGTCGATGCATAACTGAGTACTGTGCTCAGTACTGAAGGAGCTGTCTAAAATTTTCTCAGATTCGTTCTCCTGCTGCAGTTGTCGCCCAGACTCTCATGCACATGCCACTGTCTGTATCTGCAGCTGTAAAGCGCTCACTGCAGCTCTAAAAGGAGATTGTGTATACAGCTGTTCTGCGCCCCGTATATTCTTCTGCTCTGAGTCTGCTGCTCTTACTAGCTGCTGCATCCATATTTGTAGATTTTTTTAGTATTTGCTGCCATTAATACTCTGAGTAATCAGATGAATTATTTTCGAAATTCGATTGGCAACGATAGCAGGAAGTTACTGAAGACTCCTCCATTTGAACACGCGAGCACATAAGTTTGTCCATAGACATGCGTGTAAAATATATTCCCAACACGACCAGGAATTTCAGAAATATCCAAAAGTATTTTCACTGAAATAAATAAAAGAAGTCGAGTCAGGATTCAAACTAGAGATTTTACGATTCCTCTATACCGATATAGTTACATTATATACACATTTACATAATAAATATATTTATGCCTCACAGTTCGAGCTCCTGAATATATGCAAGTATATGCATATATTGTACATGCATAGATTTAATATCACATAGGAAATTGATTACACACAGTAAATTTTATACACTACAGGCAATCCAATTCGTTTTCGTAACGTAGTCCGTGTCTTATGTTGGTGTGGTGTCAAAAAGAATTATTAAAAGTAACTATTCTGCAACAGAGATGAAGAGTAAACCATGGAGATACGAATGAAAGTTTAGAATTTCAGTTACCGAAGTGAAGGTTATTGCTCCCTGTTATGAAAGTAGGTAATGTGACATTTAATTCCAACCGTCATTAAAAAAAGGGGAAATTTTGAAGCTCTCAGTTCTTAGGCAGTGCTCACGATTTTTTTATTTTTAAAATAACGGACATAAATAACATCAAAATGAGGAAGCGATAAGCTGTCATTGATTTGCTAGTGTGTGCGACATATAATTGCAAACGGAAATAATACCACAACAGGAAGCTGGACGCTTTCTCTTAGCGTGATGCCTAAGCCATTAGCAATATTAAGTGATGCACCGCGCAGTTATATCGGCGCGCGTGTCATTACGAATATGAAGTGACGCAGACGAGACCCTGAAGCTATCGATGCATTTGCCATTAAGAATATGAAGTGAGTGATGAATATGATGGTGTTAGCTTAGAGACGACGGTGGGTGGTCGCCAGACAGAGACTAGAACGTTAGCACCAGCACTGTGTACTTTACGTCTGCTGATGACATGGAACTGCCGCCGCCCCTGCCGCTCTGCCTCAACAGATCGCGTCCGTGCCATGGGAAAGAATAATTTAACTTCTCTACTATCATCTCCAGACGCTGTGTTGCTCTTAATGCTGCCGCTTATAGAAAGTACTAGACGGCCCATGACCCGTTGGGTCGTCATCACGATCGTCTTTTTTTCGTAAAGAACAGGTGTTATGCAGCTAGTAATAGACAATACGCTATTCGGCCTTCCACTCCTGCCCCTACTGGTCACCATTAGCATCTTCTTTGCTTCTCTAACGAATATTCAACACTCAGCCTGTAAGAAAAGTCAATTTATATGATGCCCATTCTAGTTGTGTTTCCCGTAGCACCTTTCAAATTAACGTGTACGTTCATGCAGCCGAGCTCAGGTTCATCTTCCGTATCACGGATGCAGTCGAAGTTAATCTTCATCCCTCGAATTTTTTCCCATCTAAAAGTGAAGAAGCTGCGTGCAAACAAGCACGACACAAGTAAATAAACAAGTAAAAAATAAAGTTCACAAACTTTTAGTGTAATCTAGATAGATGGCATTAACTACAGGTAATGATGACACTACGACTAAGTCAGCACAGCGATAGTTTAGTAAAATTTAGTGTCGTACGGGTTACTACGAAATATTAGCATTAGGGCACCGAAATATTTCACTATCAAAACTCTATAATAAAGACCACTGTGTATTTATATTTAGTCTAAGATTGTGCTTATTATACAAATATTATATTTATTTGCTTATATGTAAGTGACGTTACTGACGTTGCGTAGCGCACTCAAAAAACAAGATAGGAAGAAATTCGAACTTTGCTAGCCGACGTCGTAGATTGAGCGACCGGGAAAAATACACCTTCTAATATAAGAATGAGCATGTTCGTGCATGTCAAAGGTGATACCCGAAATGCTCCCGTAGTGAGCTTTGTTAACGGCAGTGTTATCAATTACAAGTTCTCGCTGTCATTTTTGACAGCTCGGTACTCTCCAGTATTTACATATTTTAGTCCACCTCCTTGGCCTCCACAATCTGAAATTCATATGCTTGGATCAAAGCCTGGTTCCAAAATATGGTTCAGAAACAGCTCAAGCGATATTCTCCTCTGCATCCAGTATACGCCTGTGGCATGAGGCAGAAATTAATCACAGTTTCTTTGCACTATTTCCGCAAATTCTTTTGCTAACAGAAATAATCTGCTTTGACGTCAGTTAAAGCTGCTCTTAAAAAAGGTAACTGTAATTTTCGAAGCGGAATTGGTAGCACAGATTTTTTTTTTCAAATCAAAGCACTGAAAACGTGTGAGGGACCTCATAGCCGTAGTATAGATATTGGATATTACTTTTTGATCACAATGAAGAGTTATACCACTTCGATCCTAAGTGCGCAAATTTAGTAGAGCTCTACATAGATGGGCGCAGGAAAAGAAGAAAAGATATTCTTGAGAGCAGAAGCGCAAAGAATAGTTCAGAAACGTGAGTTTCATCGACAAAATTATTTTTTCTGTCATTCAAAGACTGTGCCGATCACGAGCTGAGTGCACATTTCTTTCAGTTTGCCATTCTTCTCAACCCCATACCATCAAGAAAACGTTAACATATACATATGAAAAACTTTCGCGCACAGGACGCTGCGACGGCTTTGCGATTCATTTTTCTGTAAAAAAAACCGCTCATACATTCGTAACGCGATGCAAACATTCGTAACGCGATGCAAACTTTTAGCGCAGGCCGTCGGTGCAGACAGTGTTCATATCGATTATATTTAGGTCATTTTAATATCCCAAGATTCAATCATTGTCGAACTTCATTCACGAATTTGTGTTTCTTGCCTAACAAATCCAGAACCTTGTTTGAATCACCCCAAGCAGGTTCCATTTTTTTGAGGCTTCTATTTTCATATAATTGCAGCGCAATCAATCATCCGTAGTACATATGGTATCCTTAGGGTCGTCAATAGTAGCGCAGGCTGTGCTCATACAAGAGCGCTTCTACTTACTTGGTATCCAACAAAATCTGTCTCACCATTCAACACACTTAAGCCTTTTCCTTTTATAAACAAAAACCGACTGTGCAAATACGTCGGGACCTTTCAGCCCGCGACT
This sequence comes from Parhyale hawaiensis, assembly GCA_001587735.2. Taxonomy (NCBI): domain Eukaryota; kingdom Metazoa; phylum Arthropoda; class Malacostraca; order Amphipoda; family Hyalidae; genus Parhyale; species Parhyale hawaiensis. Next base: position 7,684,882 of record LQNS02278080.1, read on the forward strand.
GACAAAGTCCGGACTGGGAACGAAGTTCACAGAGGCCTGTGAGGAAAACTCAATGCAAAAAGCAATCTACCAAGTTTGGACTAACATGACAGGCACAACATGTATTTGCTAGAACACGGCAAAATATTCGGATTCTCGGCAGTACTCATGTGTGAACCGCCTGTTGATATTCGCACCACAGTGCTGTACATCATCAGCTTCGTTTACTTTGCCCAACTAGCTCTCGAGCTACCAATGGGCTTAATACTAGAGTACTTTATTATATTTTGGGCTTCCTTGTATCTTCCATGATGTATTCATACACTTTATTATTATAATGTATTTTTGATAGAGCAAAGCCGTAGCAGCAGAATTGGCCGTTTTCAGAACACAAATATTTTGATTCTTATACCATTCGTGAGTTGCTTTGGCGGTCTGATGAGGGTCGAAGTTCAGTTGAAATTACAAAAGCGTTTATTAAATTTTAAAGAAGGAACTTACGAGGAAGTGCTCTTCTCAAGATGACCGTTACAACATTTCCGAAGCTGATCTTAACATCTTACATTGCTCCTGTACCGCGAGGTGAGCAGCACCCGACACCCTTGTCTCCCTGCTGTGAGGCCGTCGGTACGTACTAACTGCAGCGTCTGCACCTGGACAGGTTGCACTTCATTAAGTTGAGCATCGCATTATCACCTTGTATGTCGTGATCAATCATTACCTGACACACCTGGATCAGTCATGACACTGCATGCTAATATCCGTTATAACATGTGATGTTGAAATCATGAGTCGTTACTGATCACATTGAAGGCCAGGATCAATCGTCACTCTGCATCACTTCAAGTTCACCGGCATCTCACATACCACCTGTCACCACCATCACTCCACGTGTCACCGTCACTACCATCACTGCAGCTGTAAACACGAGCCATCTGCAGATTATTTAC
>LQNS02278080.1:7693544-7728978 GCA_001587735.2 Parhyale hawaiensis
CCAATCCCATCGAGCTCGCAACATTAGAATCTCTTCACATACATAACACCAAGCCTAGCCTCAACATCATGACCACGGCTGTACCGCTCTATACTGTATATACCTAGTCTGAATTCTGCCGACTGTACAGGAGCTGAGGTCAGGCCCCTGCGCGCGGCTCCGTCCATTTACCTTTTAGACTTTCCCCCGACAACACCTACGCTCCCCTTACCGAGTAACAATAAAGAAAATTTTATTTATTGATCGTAACCTAGGTTTATTTGTTCCTTCTGAAGATGGGATTTCCGATCCTGAAACGTTAAGTTTTAATCTAGTCGACTCCTATTTAATATTAGATTTTTGCCTTGTACTAGCTCTTAATTCAAAAAGTTATTAACGATTCTTTATGAAATTTGTAAAAATTATTAGAAGTGTTAAAAGACACAAACTGGAGCACTCTGAGAGCACATACCTCCGCCAAGTAAGGAAACGGTAACGAAAAATTCAAATTGGTTCTGAATCCATGATTTTCTTTGTATTAACTCCAAAATCTAATCACTTGTGCCATTTGATAGCATTTAAAGTTTCTGCAATTTTTTTTGAAGGTCAGTTCCCAACTTTTTGCGTTAGGCTGTAAGCAAACATTATTACAAACATAAGTCAAAAATACAAACGAACGAACCGATCTACACCAAAATTTTATCATTTATGTCTTTTAACACTACTAAAAACTCCTTTGAATTTCATAAAGATTCATTCAAAGCTTTTTGAGTTATGCTGCTTGTAAACAAAATGACAAACGTAAATCAAACATACAAACGAACCAACCGATCTGTACCAAAATTTAACCATTTATGTTTTTTAATAATACTAACAACTCCAGTAAATTTCATAAAGATCCATTCATGAATACTTTTTGAGTTATTGCGCTTACAAGCATACAACCAAATACAACGACAACAAGACAAACAAACAAACAAACTAACAGATCATCATAAAAATTTGGTAAGTTATTTTTCGTGTTATAACTAACAACTCGTTTAAATTCCATAAAAATCGGCCCATAACTTTGAGTTATAGCATTGAGGAAAACGAGGCAGACAAACACAGAAGCAAACAAACATACAAACAAACAAACAAACAAACGGATGGACGGATCTTCACCAAAAGTTGACCATCTGTTTCTCCGAACATATCTAACAATCCCTGTACATAGGTTTCATCATAATCCGTCCATAACTTTTTGAGTTAACTTGATGACAGGCAGATAGAAAGACAGACAGGCGGACCGACAGACAGACGGACAAACTCGACGAAAACATGACCTCCTTGGCGGAGGTTATGACCAAATCTTAGTGATGATCGGTTTGTTCGAATGTGTTCATGTTTCGACCGAAAGATCTTGAACAAAATTACAGAAGCTGTTATTACTGTCAACAGGCACAAATAACTAAATTTTGGTGATGATGAAGAGGAAATCCTAGTTTCAGAATGAATTTAAATTTTTCATTAGGAGTGCCTTGCTTGGCAAAGGAGTACCCTCTCAGAGTGCTCTAGTTACCTCCGCCAAAGAGTTTGTTTCTGTCTGTTTGCCTGCTGCTGCTTGTCTGTCTCTCTGGCTGTCACGAAGATTGCTCAAAAAGTTATTGGTAGATCTTTACAAAATTTACAGGGATTGTTAAGCATGTTAAGAGGAACAGATAATTAACTTTTGGTGTTTGTTTGCCTCTTTTTCTTCTTTTTCTGAATACCATAACTGAAAAAGTTGTGAACAGATTGATTAAAATTTAACATGAATGGTTAGGTATATTACGATGAATAAATGACCAAATTTTTGTGACGTTCTGTTTATTTCTTTATTTATCTCTCTGTTTAACTTTATTTTTGTTAGCCAAATAACTCAAAAAGTTTTGAAGAGATTTTTATAATATTTACAGGAATTATTAAAAATTTTGAAAGACAAATGATCACATTTCGGTTATGATCGGTGCGTTCATTTGTGTGTGTGACTAACTTGCGGAAAAATGTTTATCAGAAGTATTAATCAAAAAGTTATGAATGAATTTCCATGCAATTTGTAAGATTGTTTAGAAATATTGAAGACACAAATGAGCAAATTTTAATGATGATCGGTTTGTCCGTTTGTGTGTTTGACTTGTGTTTGTCAGACCATAACTCATGAACGTACGGACGGATTTTAAAAAAAATTACAGAGCCTTTTATTACTGTCCAAAAGGCACAAATTATCAGATTTGGTGTTGATAAAGAGGAAATCCTAGTTTCAGAACAAATTTCTAATTTTCATTAACTTAGCTTTGCTCAGCGGAGGAATGCACCCCGCTTTCCGGTAAATGCATTTACCTTGAAAATTTTGACAGAACTTACATTAAAACTTGTGTTAGTGTGCGGCGCGTTTAATCAGACACTGCAATAATTATGTTAATTATTACATATTCACCACCAAGAGACTAGCTTTCTCATTAATAGCACTAATTTTGTACATGACGTTTTTTCCTGTGTGATTAATACGAGTATATAAGGTAATTGTGATTATAATGAACTGTTACTTGTCCCATGCAGTAACAATTCGTACAGTTTCTCTGCTTTGCAGCCACAGTGAGCTATCTTGTTTCGCTTCGGCAAAACTGACTGAATTTTTGGGCGAGCATATCAACAAATGATTTGTTTGCGGTTGTGTAAACATGAGGACTTAATTGAAGACACATTCTTTTGCAAGTATTTGACTGGAAAAACTATAACCTATCTAAACATGGGGACCTGCAATGCACGTTCACTGGAGTAAAAGTTGAGGAAAATCAACAGGGCTTCGGGTTAAATGTTAAATATGTATCTTGCTTCATGCAAAGCCAATGTTAGATAGCGTATCAAGAGTTGAGATAAACTAAATATATGCTTAGATATACAGGCTTAAATTACTGGGAATTTACGTTGAGTAACTCATCAAAAATTTACCGGTCGGTTGCCTCATCACTCAGTGTGCAACCGAACCTTCTGACATCTGCACTCATCCATTTCAGGACGTTATAGTTAAGGGCATTCCTGCTTAACTTGATGTTAAATTGAGGCATAACAGGGTAAAACAAAGAACTACACTCTACTCAGAAAATTCTCAAATAAACATAGGCTACAGCTATACAGGCTGTATAGAAAAGGACGTTGCATATAGGTATGAAACTGAAGTTCTCGTAGCTACAGTGCTATGCAGTAGCTGTGTGAATCTTATAACTAGCAATGGATTTAGCTCCAAGCATTAGATGTGTGCTTGTGTAATAATTTCATCAGTGCTTCCTAACCAAGGAAGGTAGAGAACGGCGATGGTGTCTATCTGTAATTTGCTGAAGACTCTTTGGATTCGTGTTCCGAGTCAATTAATTTATTTGAATTATCATACTCTCTTGTCCCAGTTTTTTACGACTTATTCATTCACTGATAAATTCAGTGTAAATATACATTTCACTATCTTTCTTTTTTTTAGTAATAATGACTCTTGCTAGTGGTACAGTACGCTAATGTCATCGCATATTGCGTATTGCTGGAATTCAGACTTACAACTTGCTCTTTGATGAAGTGTTGATGGAAGTCTATTAATTTCCTTGCTAATATCTCCAAAATTAATTTTTCGATTCATTACATTAAGAATTCCGTACTCACAGTCGTATCGTCGACACAACATTTTCGTATTTTCCATTTTACTGTTACTTTACCAACCCTTCCTGTTATGCACGCTTATTTCATCGCATACATTATGGCGTAGAAAACTCCGTTTCGTGGTCTTCAGATTTTTCTCGTACTTCGGGTATCTGACAAGTTTGCTTCACCTTCCGCATACTTCACAGGTGCCGTATCGCATAGTCCGCAAAAGGTTATCCATCACACTCTTTGCATTACTCTAAAGGCGGTGGACAGCCGTCCGGGGTAATACCTTCATTCAGTTCGTATTTTCCGTCGGCAATTATTGTTCTACATACTCTTCAAATTTGCAATGAATGCTGGCACCGCCTCACGTTAGTTCCGTCTCACAAAGGCTCTATTTTTTGTGGCTTCCAACAAAAGTAAATTAGGAAGAAAAGCTCGGGGGAAACAGCAGCAGACAGCGGCCGGGCAGCTTTGCAGCTCGAGGTCTTCGGTCAGAGAGCTTGTTCTTTTTGGCAGCGGCGGCCGCTCTGCCGGCGCTTTTTACTCAACACTGCATTGTCTGAAGCCTTTGGACGTTGGGGCTGAGTAATATATACACATTAGGTATGTTAGAGCATAGACATGTTGGACGCTCGGGGCTGAGTACGGAATAGTTCATAGGAAATATTTTTTGGGACAGAAAAAAAATTATTCAAGATTGTGATGAACGCGAGATTACACTCGGAAAAATTTCATAAATTAGCAGATTAAATTCGAAATTTTTTTTTACAAACATGTTCCGTATTAGGTCGCCGTCGCTTACGCCTACTTCATGTGGTGCCAAAAGATGGCTTCGCATAAATTGCCATTTGTGTTTCCTACGTAAAGTAGAGTCTCATGAGTATTTCTGTATAGTGATTCAAACTCAATATTCTGAAAGATGTTGATTCAGTTCCTACGTGTTCCCTAAATATATTTTGGAGAGTTTATGGTTAAGACTGAATCAAAATGCAGAAAAATATATTACCTAGAGATAAAAAAGAAAGGAGTTGGAAATCAAGTTAATTTTCAACACCTGGCCGTAAAATGGACAATGCACGCTGGAGTTTGAAATTAAATTACTTCCAGTAACAAGAAAAAACGCACACGATAATTGGGATAATTTTATCTATAATGATGCTTTATGCAGAGAAACTTCACATTATGCATCTTATCATCCGGAAAGTTAGACTGGCTTTGCTGTTGGATACGCTCGTTTTTTAATCTATGGATTTAACCAGAATATTTTAACAGGAAGGATAATCAATTTTGATAGCATAATTATCGGCTTAATATCATTCATTAATATGACATTTTCCTGTAGCGAACTTAAAATAGCAGGTGCTTTGGACGGGTTATGCCTGTCTGCCAGTCGGGAGGTGGGCAACAAGCCACCTGCACGGTCCGACACGTCGGTGGGTGGGGCACCAAAGAGAGGGATGCCCACCGTACCCGCCCTCAGGCAGTTCCCTCAGTTGCGCTCCTGCTGCGCGTGTCTACAAGTGGTGCTGCGTTGACCTTCCTAACTTCTCTCATTTTTTTCTGTTTTTCCTATCTTATTTCGTTTGTATCTAGCGCTGTTTCTTTTTCAGGTTTCCTACCTATTCTAGTATTATGGTTTTTAGACTCTACATCGAAGTAATTATTCTATCTTACTACATTCATCTTTCCATCACTTCCCAATCTTAACGTTTCATCGAACACACATTTCCTTTAGGAATTTATGAATTTTCTAACTTTTGTAGCGCCCATTGCCCCAGTTTTATAGAGCTCTCCGCCGTACTCACTGGTCTCCTCTTATTTTCCCATTTTTTTTTCCTTCTCGCTTCACAGTTTTATCTCAAAGATCTCAAAGCCATTTACTCTTGGATTCTTCTTGCTAATGACGGTTTCAAAACTGTTTAAAAGCTTGTCTCAACATTTTTAGGTTATTCTACATAGTATTCATTCCGCTTTATTTCTTGTTTCCCTGTTGTTCACAATCCATCCTCTTACTGCCGAGTAGTAAACTCGTTCATAATATGATATATGCCTTTAAAAATTTCTCAAACTGATTACAAGTAATTTTCTTGGATGTTGCCTATTTCTATACCGTCTTCATGATCATCGTTGATTGCCGGGTAGTAATCTCGTTAATCTCTTTCATAATATCAGACATGCCCTTCAAAAATTGTTAGATTTTAGGTGAAGGCTACGTTTCCCAGTTAAGAGCTAATGCCATTTGTTACTTATATCAGCTCTATTTCAACTCGTTGACAATGCAGGCATTACTTAGGGCCTAATATTGGATAACGCTCTGCGATCAGCGCTGGCAAAGAGAGACAACTGTTAAAATATTTAGTTAAGACGATCGATCGCTGCTGGGATCACCGTGTAACATTCATGTACGGTACACGTATGTTATTATTAATTGTATTGTAGACATCAAATATTAAGTCGTATATGGCTCACTGATCTGGACGTACCTACACTTACTACCAAAGTGCAAGCCATGCACTCAAATTTTTGCTTATCGGGTAATTTATTAAACGATGATAAGTCATTCAACCAAACAAAATCAAGCCGTTAAAGTTAAAGTTAATTATATAAGCATTTTTTGCAAGTGTCTCAGTATTAAACTTTAATATCTGAAATCCAATTAAGTTTCCTGTACTATAATTTTTACGATTTATAAGAACATGCCTTACACCGTAAAAACTCGTGCCTGCTTCTTTCATATAGCTAATTCTTCATCAAGAATTTTTTTTGCTTTCCGTAGAGACACATTCAGTCCCACAAATTCTTCACTTAAATTCTACCGCCTCGGTAAACTAAGCCGCCAAGCTGGAGCGTCGGTTCAGCCTCGCCAACCCCTCCACCATGATACAGAAGGGCACGGAGCAGCACACCATTGTGGTGACCTACGCAATACTCATAGTGCTATTGCTTATACTCTGGGTCCTGTATAACGGCTTGATGGCTGCGCACTAACGCAGGTACAATCTAGTCATAGTGCTGGGTGCTGGTGTGATGACATAGGGCATGTTTGTTTGGGCGCTAAGATTTAGCCGTCGAGGCTTAACGTGTTCGAAACTTCAGGTAGGTGCGCTACTCTCGACCCGTTGAATTGAGTTTCAGACGTTGGCACTCAACTGGTTACCCTTGAGACTTACAGAAACTTGCTCTCACTTCTTTAGATGCAGTTTTGAGCATGCTCAATGTATCACGTTGCTTCTTTCACTTGCAGCACGATTGAATGTGACAATCCAAGGCTTCTATCCAAAGTGTCGAACAAGTAAAGCCTCAAAAGTTAAATTTTGGCGCCCAAATGAACATGTCCATAGTAAGCATATTCCACTACAGGTATGAATGCTCTAGTTGCTCTAGGCCATGGAGTGGGAGCTTCTTTTAACGGTCCAGTTAATGTTTTTCTTATGTAAAACCGAGCTCTTATTATGCATATCAAGGTATACGTAGGTACTGTACACTCGCCTATTAAAAATTATGAAATATGGGTCCTTTCGTTCTGAGCTGTATAGAGAACACGGCTGGCTACTAAGATGATTGTACACACGTCAAATAAGAAAATAATGAAAAATTGGTCCATGACTGGTAATTTTGAGAATATACGTTTTTGATGCTGAAATGCAGGATAAAAACAACTGCTGTAAATCAGCGATGTATTTCTTGTAAGGACGTTTGACATGGCAGAAAGATAGTCACGCAGATTGGAAGGAAATAATTCACGCAATTAGCATTGTCACAAAATATTCAACTACTTGAGTTCTATGATGAACAGTCTTCCTCACTATGAAGTTAGTGTCTACGAATGGTACAAATATTTTGCAGTAATAAGTAGTTTATGGCAGAATGCAAAAAGTATGCAACTAGTATACTAACTGAACAGGAAACAGAAAAGCCTAAAGACCTAAAGAGCACAAAAGTTAGGAAATGGAATTTTATAAATGACCAAACCTTGTCTCTTCATTCACGCCAGTTAGCTAGTTGGAATTTTTTTTCATACACGCTCATTTATGTTTCTTTTGAGAAGGTCAGAATCGGAAACCGTACTTGTAACTGGTAGTCAGTAATGCGAGATTTAAACCGATGCTAAGCAAATTCTGTTCTGTACGTTCGTAAATATTATAGTTGCTTGATATCTAATTAAAAACTGTCTAAATGACTTGGCTAATGTGTTTTCGGGTGCTTAAAATTATACACTAACGTCGAATTAAGTGAACACGGAACTCGAGAATATTTTTGTATTACTGTGACACAATTTACGCTACATGTCCATGCTTTATGTGGCAATGGTTTTATCACATGTTTTTGTCATGCTTTAACTACACGCTATAAACTATTTTTTTTATTGTTTTTCAATCTAAGTAGCAAATGAATGATCTCCACGGCTGAGTGGTTCTACTGTATTCTGGTGATAGAGTTTAGTTTTTACTTCTCTCCACATACTTAGCCTTTTTTTGACAGTTAATCCATGAGTTTGCTCTGATAAATCTAAATGTTTGAAAGCCACTGAATTAAGAAACGTGGCCTATAACAGACAGATGCCTCGGTTAACGTCCGTGATTTTTACTTTAAAACAACCTGGTTTATTAGGCAAAGTTGATTAGACGACAGTTGAACACAGCAGCAGCCGCTATTGTTAGGCGCTGTCAACCACTGAATATTTTTCCTGTGTAATAATTTAATGCTTGTAAAAACATATAACTCTTCCGGCATCTAGCACTTCTGTTAACCGTATAGGACATTTGTGAATAAGACTATATTGTTAAAAATGCAGAGTGTCTCGGTTGTGGCTCCTAGCGGTACCGCCGCTGCTGCACGAACAGGTCGGCCTCTTCCCTCTGAATCACGCCATGGTCCACCAGCTTTTCGATCTGTCCTTGCACCTGAGAGTCCTGTAATGGATTATAGCTATTAATTATATTTTTCTTGCTATGGAAGCCGGAAGAAGTTAGATCTTACGACTTATCTTTAGATGGAGAACAGCCACAGATTGATTAATTTTTTTTTTAATTGTTGCAATAGGAAAAAACTAAAAATTTTGCAGCGGATGGCATGGTGAAGTTTTCTATTACAGTGGAAGGACAAAGGTTTTGTTAAGGTAATAAAAAAGAGAAACATTTTGTACCGAAGGGGTCAGGAGAAGGCTAAGATTGTTACTTCCGGAGCTAAAGGGAACTAATTTAATTCCTGTTTCTACATTAAAAGCTTTGTTGCTACGAGGTGACGGAAATACGGGGTTTATTTCAAAATTAGATGATTAAATTTCTAATGGTGACATGTTGATAGGCAGCAGACGTGTTGTACACACAGAGACCGGCGAGGTAAGATTAACTAAAATTTATAGTTGACATGTTTTGTTTAGAATAAATATTTTAGTTATTATACCAAAATCGAAGAAAATTTTTAGTTAACAGTACATTTTTACTTGTTCACTATTGCCTGATGTATTTGATAATAATAATCCCATATTAGTGTCAGTTACCAAAAGCTATTTTGCTATTAGTATGAATAGCCAAATCCAGTCAAGTACCAAACTTTTTTTTAGTGAAATTTACCATAAAATTTGGTTATATAACCAAAATACTTAACCAAATCAATTAGTAATGTCAACTAAAAATGTAATTATCTGATAGCCAAACGAATAGTTTAGTTATCTTAACTAAATTTTGGTCAATGCAACCAAACTGGTCTCTCTATGTATAATTTAGGAACGGGCAGATTGCTAAGACGTTTTCTTCTGATAGCAAAACCAAAGAAAATCTTTTGCCTACTTATGTGACTTTAATACATATAAGTTTGGACCAAAACTCAAAATTTCGGCTATAGATACATACCAAAGGATTCTCTGACAAAACGGTTATTAGTGGAGGTGTTTTGACTACTTCCTGTATTTATGGCTGTTATTTATGGTCATTGAGAATGCACCTCAGCTAGCAGGAGTTCTTAGTCTTCAGACAATTGTGTTTAATATTTTATACCCCAATACATGTAGATGATTCATCCGTATTAAGCCACAAAGAATACTTCGTCTAACTTAATGTTCTGGGGGAAGTATGGAACATGAATGACTTACTGCTTAAAAAATGAATAAATAAATAAATACATAGATTAATGGCCGTGCATCGCTGACTGTCCCGTAGAAGAATAATATGTATTGCTTAAAGTTACTATTTGTAACTTGAAATTCCAAGGAAAAAGAACCATTTAAGCAGCTCATATTACTTGAAATCCGAAAGGGACATAGAGTTTTTATATCGTACTTTAATAATACAAGTAGTGTACCTGGAAGAAATCAGGGAAGTCATCTCTCTGGAAGCTGTTTTCGAGCTCGGTGAAGTGGCCGGAGCTCTGCTGGTAGCCCTCGTCGGTTGTGAAGCCGTCGTCTATGAGGCCGTCATTGGCATGTTGCTGTGACCACGTACTGATCTGTAACGCAAATTAATTAGCAAGCTTGTCCTTTCAGCAGAGGTGGAGACTCATGTTGACACTCTACAGTTACATTACGGCCCCGTCAACATTTGGTTATTCGTTGTAACTGTAATTCTTACCGAACTTGGTTGGATATTCAGAGTTGCTACCATTCATAAGACTGAATGAATCTAATATTGGTTTTTCATTAGCAGTGAACTCAAGCCGACATACATCAACTTTTCCACAGTTCGTATGTTGTCCAACATTGCTTTTTTTCGATTCTACGTCGATTCAGTTACAATTCCTTTTCTAGTTAATGACTTTGCAAAATAACATTTAGTAACCACTTCAAACTTCCATTATAACATAATTAAACTAGAGCACTCTGAGAGTGCATACCTCCGCCAAGCGATTCAGCGGTAACGAAAAATTCACATCGGCTCTGAAACCATGACTTCCTTTATATCAACACCAAAATCTGATCACTTGTGCCTTTAGATAATTTAACGGTGTCCGTAATTTTCTTGGAGATCCGTTCATAACTCTTTGAGTTATGCTGCTAACAAACATTTTAACAAAAATAAGTCAAGCACACAAACGGACCTACCGATCTTCACCAAAATTTAATCACTTATGTCCTCTAATAACTAACAATTTCTGAAAATTTCATAGAGATCCATCTATAATATTTGAGTTATTGCGCTAGCAAACATTTTAACAAACAGTAGTCAAACACACAAACGGACCAAGCGGTCATCACAAAAATTCAATCAATTATGCCTTTTAACATTTCTAACATTTCCAGAAAGTTTCATAAAGATCTATCCATATTTTTGGAGTTATTGCGCTAACAAACATTTCAACAAACTTTAGTCAAACACACAAACGGACCTACTGATTATCACCAAAATTTAATCGATTATGTCCTTTAAGAACTAACAATTCCTGAAAATTTCATAAAGATCCATCCGTGATTTTTTGAGTTATTGTGCTATCAAAAATTAAATCAAACACAGCGACAAACAAACGAACAATATGAATATGAGGAGTGAAGCTGCTTGCACTTGCCCTAACTAACTTTTAGAGATAAAATTTAAAAAGACTGGCTTTCCATCTGTGATTTGAATAAGGACAAAAACCACTCATATCAGCACACAAATCAAATTTTTGGATACTGAATGTTTATCCATGAGAGCTTTATAAAAGTTGAATTAATAAAAGCAGTGCATCATTCATTTCTTATATAAATATCTGAAGAGTGTATCAAGTAGCTCGTCAAATACATTTGACAGTTTTTGTTCATCTCACTTATATTCAAGTGGGTACGCACATGAGTTACTATAACCAATTAAAACAATTTTTTACTTAATATATGCAGCATGTCAACGAAATCAGTAGTGCACAAGTTGGTGACAAACTCTTACCTTATCTCCAAGTACTTGGAAGAACTCCAGTACGTCCTCATTTTTCTGTTCGAGTTGATCCTCCAGCTTTTGTAGGAATTCTGAACTTTGTACCTGCAAACAAAACAAAAATACTTTATTGAAGCGGCTGGCATAACTGCGGCGGTGAGGAGGTTTACATTGGCTACATAATACCTACTGCATCAGCTACCTGAAAGTTTTGTTGATATTATAGGTGCTAAGCATGAAAATCAGTCACTATTCCTGCGCGTGGGGATGGTATAACAAACAAATGTTTCTGAATGAGGACAACGCGCGGTGGTACAGCGATTTGAGTCTGGCCGTGTTCGAGTGGTCCAGTTCCATTGAGATGATCTAAGCTGACAGTTCTTAACTTGGCTGAAACTTTAATCCTCATCATTAAATTCACAAATTGGTATAGTACTTCAGGCTTTAATTGAGGATAGAGTTCTTGGGCGTCTCGAGCGCATATCGATTTACGATTTCCATCGAAGCTCAATCCAAGTGTGGCGCATCCGAAACCCAAGACTGAAGTTTCCAATAAGTTAAGGCTAATGAGATTAGATTATCGCCATATGGCACTGGACCAGTCGGCATAATCTTACGTTGTTCGCCTGCTGCTGGAGGACGTGGGCGCAGTAGCGAGCTCCGCTGTGGATGGACGCACTGAAGTCTTTAAGTGCCAGCTTGAAGCGCTCCCAAATGCTGCCAAACTTGTGCTCGATTTTGTTCCACAGGCTGGAGGTGGAGTCGGCGACGCTGTATCCGAACTGGCCAACGAAATTGAGTTAACTTCGCAGTAAATTGCACTCTGTTATTCTGTATTATCTTGTCTTAATCTAAGGCTGGTTCACACAACCGCTACATGAGCATGTATTCTCAGCTCCTGGTCCGAATGCTGGTGTGTGCTAGTAAACGCAACCGTGTGTTGATAAAGGATCTAGTAAGAGTACTAGCCGCTGTTCTTCAACCTAGGAATATCACTCTGAAATTTAAATTGTTCTTTTAATTCCACTAGTAAAGAGAAGACCACCCCTAACAGAATTTCTGATAGTCCAGGTGCTGCTTTAACAGTATTTACTTTGGGGCAGTACAGAGGTCATTAAGGCATTGAAACAAAGCCAAAAAATAAGTACAAGAACGATTGGTAGGCGATACAGCGAACACCTCAAGAGAAGAGTGGCTGACGTTCAAAAATGTGACTAAGTCAATGTTAACGTAGCACATCTATACGCTGGCCTGATATTTCCCTAGATCCAGCTCAGCTCATACGAAATTGAAGTATATATTGCAGAAAATTTCCAAGGAATGAAGAAAAATTAAATAGAATCTCGGACCCGATGAATCTGGGCTAAATTTTCCTGATTTAAATATATTTCACAATATTAAGAATTATGCATCAGAAGTTAAGATAAAAAAACAAAGTGTTTAGCTTACGTACAGTTTTATAGAGAACGTTTAGGAATTCTTACCTCTCGAGCTCCTCCAGCAAAGTCGCTGGCCACGTTGGCTCCCCAGTCAGTGAACTGTGTACAAAAAATAGCTGTTAGTATCATTGCCTAAATCAAACGTTTGGTGTACAAGCAGTACGAGACTGAAGTTTGTACATTATTTTCTCACACTGTTGTCACAAACAACGCTTGTAAAAGCGCTTTTGCTATTCCAGTGAATGAGATCGCTCATAGGACTGCTCTCTGTCTTCCATGGAAGGAGGTCCAGAAATTGTCACTGCTACGAGAGATCAAAACTTCCTTTAAGCGTTGATGGTTAATATATTATTGGAAACCATTTCCTTGACATTCGTCTCATCAGGTTCTATTAATTAATAGTACCAGTATAAAAGCGTCTTTAATTTACAAAGTGCAATAGAGGTGTTCTAATCAGCTTTGCTGTAGCTTCTCCGGAACACAAATCACGAGCTTTCGAGTGACTACTTTATAATTGATAAGTGTTGGGGCCTGATCCACAGCGGCAATTCGAAAAACAACAATTGCTGTTATGGACAAATTAAGATTCAGCAAATTAGATTATCTCCATTTCACTGCGCAAATCGAAAAGCTGCTTGTCATGAGGATATCTGTGATGTACTTACGGAATTCCAGTTGTTCAACCAAGAAGAAGATCCAATGCCTCCATATCCTTGATCATCTCGGCCTCCACCGCGGTATGTGTTGTCATGCACAAGATTGGGAGCAATTTCCTGGTCGTACGCATCCTTTTCTTTCTGATCAGTGAGATCAGCGCTGAGTCCAGTGTGCTGACTCTGCTGAATTCCTGGTGCTATCACCTGAATTTGATCTATCCCTGATTGTTGAGACGAACCAACTGCCGCGCCACCGCCAGTTGCTGATTGGAGAAGACCCACTTGTGATTGCTGAGAGGCCAAATCTCCATCGGTGTAACCAGATGATGACTGAATATCTCCAACTTGTGACTGCTGATAGCCTGAACCTCCACTAGTGTGATCTGTGGAAGACTGCAAGAGGCCTACTTGTGATTGCTGAGAACCTAAATCTTTGTCAGTATGGCCGGACGATGACTGAATTTCTCCAACTTGTGAGTGCTGGTAGCCCGAACCTCCACTAGTGTGCTGAGCGGAAGACTGTAAGAGTCCTACTTGAGATTGCTGAGAATCCGAATCGTTGTCAGTGTAGCCGGACGATGACTGAATTTCTCCCACTTGCGAGTGCTGCTGAGAATCAGAGTCCCCGCCTGTGTAACCAGCTGACGACTGTAGGAGTCCTACTTCCGAATGTTGGGAGGCTGGATTTCTTCCACCGTAACCAGTGGAAGATTGTAGTACTCCGCCTTGAGTTGCCTGAGAAGCTTGATCTTCCTTGTCATAACCAGTCTGAGTCTGGTGATGGCCGCCGCTCGTTCCTGTTGCGAGCAGGCCACCTTCAGCGTATTCTCCTTGTCCCACAGTATGGCCGTGTCCACCTCCGGAAACTCCGTTGCCAAAGCTGTACGTGGCGCTATGATGAGCAGCACTGTTGCTGTTGTGCGAGGATGATGAAGATGATGAGGAGCTACTGTGATGTGAGGTTCCGAAGATTCCTGATTGACCAAGAGAACCTGTTGTGGAACCAGTCGTTTGAAGATGACCAAAGATACCAGCGGGCAGAGATCCTTGGGGGAAGCCGTGTCCTACGAAGCTATGGCTACTTTGAGAAGAGCCATTACTACTTTGTTGGGAAGAGCTGCTTTGGTGGGAAGAACTACTCTGCACATGGCCAGAAAATCCGCTTGGCTTATGTTCACCAGGGAAGAACATTAATGGTGGCTTTCCTCCAAAAGCACCGTTGAAATTGAATTGATTAAGCAATGAATGGGAACCATCGCCACGAGTACCACTAGTGGATTGGGATCCTGCTGATCCTAAGGCTCCAAAGCCGAAGGCTGCAGAGCCACCGCTGCTATGAATGTTTCCGAAGGAACCCGAACTCCCTTCCGCGTTTGAGATACCATGACTACCTGCGCCTCCAGCAGATGTTGCACCATAACCTTCTCCTAGGGTACTTGCAGTTCCGTGCTGCCCACTTGAAGATGTTGAGGAAGAGCTAGATATGCCATGGGTAGCCTGTTGACTGCCCTGTCCAGAACCACTAATGATACCACCACCACCACTGTACCCTCCTGCACTACTGTCGTGAACAGAACTACTGCCGCTGAGTGCAGTGTCGTGGCGATCGGCAGCCAAGGTTTCTTGTTGTCCTTGGACGTCATAAGAGCCTGAGCTTCCCGCACTAATACCAGTACTATCGTATCCATCATCTCGCACTCCCCCAAAACTACTAGACTGTCCACCGGTAGAAATACCCAAACTAGCTCCAAAACTACCGGAAGATTGGCTATCAACTCCGTATCCACCAATTTGTTCGTCTGATGATGAACTCCCACCCCCAAATCCACCGCCATGCCCTCCAGTTGTGGTGTCACCTCTGCTATAGCCACCACCCTGGCCGCCTGTTGAAAAGCTTCCTCCAAAGTCACCGCCATGTCCTCCAGAAGAGCTATCGCTTCCACCGTAGCCACCGCCTTGACCCCCCGTCGAAGAGCTTACTCCGCCATAGCCACCGCCATGTCCTCCAGCAGAGCTACCGCTTCCACCATAACTACCGCCTTGACCGCCTGTTGAAGAGCTCCCTCCGTCATAGCCACCACCATTTCCTCCAGAAGAGCTACCGCTTCCACCGTAGCCACCGCCTTGACCCCCTGTCGAAGAGCTTCCTCCGCCATAGCCACCGCCATGTCCTCCAGAGGAACTATCGCCTCCACCATGTCCACCGCCTTGACCGCCTGTTGAAGAACTTCCTCCCCCATAGCCACCACCATGTCCTCCGGAAGAGCTACCGCTTCCACCATAGCCACCGCCTTGACCGCCTGCCGAAGAGCTTCCTCCGCCATAGCCACCGCCATGTCCTCCAGAAGAGCTACCACTTCCACCATAGCCACCGCCTTGACCCCCTATCGAAGAGCTTCCTCCGCCATAGCCACCGCCATGTCCTCCAGAGGAACTATCGCCTCCACCATATCCAACGCTTTGACCGCCTGTTGAAGAACTTCCTCCGCCATAGCCACCGCTATGTCCTCCAGAGGAGCTGTCGCCTCCACCATAACCACCGCCTTGACTGCCTGTTGAAGAGCTTCCTCCGCCATACCCTCCACTTTGAACTTCTTCTCTCTGATCAAAGATGCTAGAAGAGCCTGTGCCGTAGTTTCCACTGCCTGAATCGATTTGACTTCCGGAATCGATTTGCGATGTCAGATCATGTTCCTGTTGGGTAGAGTCTGCTTGGTGTATACCAGTTATCTTATCAATTTGCTCTTGCGATCCATATACAGTCTGGGTCTGGTCTTGTGTTTCAAGTTTATCTAAAGTATCTTGACTCCCATAAGAGTGCGACGATTGGCTATGCTGGTCACTAGCTCCATGAGTTACGTCATCCCGTGAAGACTGAGCTTGATGTACAGACCCATGGCCAGATTGCTGATTGGTCAATGTATCAATATCCCCTAGCAGGGCAGAACCTGTGTTAACTTCATTTTGAGTGGCTGACGCATGCCCACCAACATTACCAGATTCGGCTTCACTGTCTGCTGAAGGTAATTTATCGAAGTATCCTGGAAGTGGTTTAGCCACATCGATCAAATCATTTAAATCCGTAAGTTTTTCGATCTGTCCCTGAGATTGCTGTTCGGTGTCAGTCAGGTCCGTGTATCCGCCAGAAGTTTGTTGGGAAGTTGACTGCTCCCAGTCGTCATCCTTAGGATCGTAAGCAGTTTGGGCGCTCTGTACAGCTGAGGATTGCTGTTGACTAAAATCATCTGCCCAAGAGTCAGCGTCCCCCCGGCTACCGCTTGATTGGGTGTACCTGCGGTAGCCTCCTTTAACTCCAGGAGCACAGATGCTGGGTACCGCAGCGAGGCCCAGCAAGAGGAAGACCACAATGAAGGGCCGGAGTGGCCGTGAGTGTATCATCGTGCTGAAAAAATAAAAAATACGCTTGTTATTTGAGTTAACCAAGTGATGAGGCTGATTCCGGTATAGAGACCTGTCTTCTCGACTGATTATTTTCGTAAGCTGCTAATGAGGTGAAGATCGTTACGCATTAATGATCAAACAATTTGCATGAGGGTATTTCATATGAACAGATGGATCACGACACACTTTGTGGTTGAGTCTGTCAGTATATAAGTTGAGTGAAAGGTTCAGATTGGATTCTGATTTTCAAGTAGAAATACTACATAATCTAGTACACCATAAGAATATATAGAATCCATCAGAGGCCTGGAGCATCATGGAAGACGAGGGGTTAGCGACGTGTATAATGTGTTGGCTGCTAGGAAGCTATGAAGTCCTCTATCATTATTCCTCTGTACATGTCAAGAAATCGTTAAGATATAGCGCCGATGTTGAACTCGTGTTCGTTCCTGTAGCGAAGCTTTCAGGAGTATTTGAGGTAAAGAAGTAAGTTTTATGACGAAACACGACCCCTCCAAACACATGCATGGAAACAGGAAGCTTACTTGGTCTTTGTAAAGAAGGATGTTCTGACGCTCTTAAAATTACTAATTTAAATACCCCTGTTATTAGAGTAGATATACGGGAAAATGTCTGTTGCATCAGTATTAATTAAGCGATTAACAATGATGTGTGCTTGTTCGATATTAACGAGGAAATAGGGCATAAGTGCAGAAACTCATCAATTAAACTATAAGAGCTTATAAAGTTTGTCGAAAACACTTCATTTCACATTGCATTTTAGGACAGTTTGTCTGCTTGGCTATGCACCTTCAGGGAAGCGTTCTCTCCGTAAGCCTTACAGGAAGCTTCACACTGTTGATATCTCCCTAACGCTTATGATCACACTAATGGCTCTCGCCCCCCCCCCTTCTTCACTGCGTCTCGTTCGGTTCTGGTTTAAAGAATATCTTACTCTGTTGGCTGATTTTTCTTCTGAATTTGACCACATCATGAGCTCAGAGCAAGTAAAGCTCTGATGCGAAATAAATGTGACATTCGGTACTGATGCTGCCAATAAGGTGTACTGCAACCTCTTTAAAACTTGAATTTGAAATTTGGCAAAAGTAATGAGCCCTTCATCGCCGAGCAAACGAATTTCGATACCATCCCAAAAGCAGGGTTGGTTGTGGAAAGATGCACCAAGCAACCAACCAACCAACCAACCAACAAACGGTGTATATTAGCAGGTTCATTTGCACATTTTTAGCTTATATTTGCTTACAACTTTTTTAACAGTGAAATACAATTTTATTTGCAGCACATAGTGCCGGAAGGGTGCTGGTGGAATATTTTAATTATTAAAGTTGATCTCAGCAGATAATATCCTGTTACTACCATATTTTTAAATTAGTGTTGAACGTTTTTACATTGTGCTAGTGTAAAATAAAGCCATGCAGTCTCAACGTCAAAGTGTCTTGCTTTGTTGCACAAACTCACTGAGTCCGAGTGACAGCTATATATATAACATTCAAAATGCTGGACACGAAAATAGGAAGAACTAGAGCACTCTGAGAGCGCATACCTCCGCCAAGCGAGGCAACGGTAGCAAAAAATTCAAATTGGCTCTGAAGCCATAATTGACTTTGTATAAACTCCAAAATTTTTTCATTTGTGCCTTTTGATAGTAATAACAGCTCGTGTAATTTTCTTGAAGATCCGTTAATAACTTTTTGAGTTATACTGCTAACAAATGTAAAGACAAACATGTATCAAACATACAAACAAACAAACCGATCTACGGCAAAATTTAATCATTTATGTCTTTTAACATTACTAATAACCCCTATAAATTTGATAAAGATCCGTTCATTATTTTTTGAGTTATTGTGCTAACAAGTTTAAAATTAAAAACAGTGACTAACGAACAAACGGATCATTACCAATATTTGGTCATTCACACTTTGTTATATACCTAACAACTTATGTTAATTTCATAGAAATACATCCATAAGTTTTTGAGTTATGGCATTGAGAAAAATGAGGCAGACAAACAAGCAAACAAACAAACAAACGGATGGACATATCTTCACCAAAAGTTTATCATTTGTTCCTCCTAACATATCAAACAATCCCTGTAAATTTCGTCCAAATCGGTTCAGTACTTTTTGAGTTATCTTGTTGACAGACAGACAGAGAGACAGACAAACACGACGAAAACATAACCTCCTTGGCGGAGGTAATAATATAAGAAGCGTAACTTGCGTCATTGTGTTGCTTCTAAAATATTCTTTCCCGTGCTTTGTAAATGACGAAGCAATCAGCGCAAGGTGTATCAGAAGTAGCAAAGGTACCAAGCGTTCAAAATGCAAGTATGTATTAATGGATCCTTATCCATCGCCTCTAACGATCTGCTACGTGTAACATCTCTAGCTACTGACCGTTTTGCTTCAGACAACCTTGCAAACATGCAATGTAATAATTCCAGAATGTGTAGTTACTTCTTTTTTTAAGATATTCTGACAATGTCTCCCGAAGCTTCGCTTATTATAGTGCATCGACTATTATAGGCGATCTTGGAAGAATCCCACGATCCTGATAAGAAATTATTGCTGCACCCAACGGCCTAAAGCTGGAATGCGGACCGGGACTGTGGTTATGGGCACATTTTGTCAACGATAACAAATTCAGAATTTTTTTATAAGTAAACAAGTTTATGTGTAGCAATTATATTCAAGATGTTTCTAAGTTCAATGACTTTGAAACTGAGCATTCCATAAGTGGGTGTTCTCTCTTTATATCGTATGTGTTAATTTTGAATCATGTATGACGCACTCGTGCTAATTGAAACTTACTACAATTCTTACACCATTGTCAAAATAAAAAAAAAACTAGAGCACTCTGAGAGCGCATACCTCCGCCAAGCGAGCCAACGGTAGCAAAAAATTCAAATTGGCTCTGAAACCATAATCTTCTTTGTATAAACTCCAAAATCTAATCATTTGGGCCTTTGGGTAGTCATAACATTGGGCAATTTTCTTAAATTTCCGTTCATAACTTTTTGAGTGATGCTGCTAACAAATGTTAAGACAAACATGAGCCAAACATACAAACAAACAAACAAACAAACGGATCTGGACCTCTAACAACCCCTATAAATTCCATAAGGATCCATTCATTATTTTTTGAGTTATTGTGCTAAAAAGCATAAAATTAAACAGTGACAAACGTATGAACGAACAAACGGATCTTTACCAGAATTTGGTCATTTACTCTTTGTTATGTAGCTAACAACTCATGTTAATGTCATCAAAATCCATTCATAGCTTTTTGAGTTATGGCATTCAGGAAAATGAGGCAGACAAACAAACCAACAAACAGATGGACATATCTTCACTAAAAGTTAATCATCTATTTCTCTTAACATACCTAACAATCCCTGTAAATTTCGTCGAAATCGGTTCATAACTTTTTGAGTTATCTTGGTGACAGACAGACACAGAGACACACAAACAAGACTAAAACATTACCTCCTTTGCGGAGGTAAAAAATTAAAGCAGTTTTCGTGGTTGGGGCAGAACATTGTTGCAAAATTTGAAACGCTGAATTAACAACTAAAACAACAAAATCTTGAGTATGAAAATAAATAACTTCTTCTGTTCCTAAATGTATCAAACCAACTTGCAGGTGGTTCCGAAATAATTGTTCCATTGGTAAATATACACCATAAAGAATACACTCGAGGCATGATTCGGCGATAATTTAGAGGGTGCCCACCGTGGGCCTAACTGTGCCGAAATCATCTGTAGGGTGTTTCGTTGCTCGTAAGTTGTTTTTTTTTTGTTTCGATCGTCCCAGCAGTAATTGTAACCCAGCAGTACGTTCATCCTTGGCCGGTTCGTACTCTTTAGACTTTGGTTAGCATTTCTATCCTCTTTTTATCACTACTTTTTTATCCAGCAGGTGAGCTGAAAAAAGTTAAATTTCATTGTATTAAAAGGTGATTATGATATTGCTTTAAATTAATTTTTTTTTGACTGAAAAAGTAACCATTATTAAATTGAGAGCACCAATATCAGTCTGCAATAGTAATCCGCTAACTGTAAACATACATAAAATATTTTGACTAAAAATAAATGAATTCCGTGTAAAATTTCTGGCTGAAGAACAACTGTTTCGGACAGTGAGAGCATTAAAAATTATTCATTTTTTTTATTCAGTAAAAGTGTGATTTGAATGCCTGGAACTATCATGCCACAGAGTATTCTAGAATATCAGTAGTAATATTTCGGTTTTGTGTCCAGGTAGCTGTGCATTTCTTAGGGAAATCTTCGTTAGTGTTTCCAAGCAGTAGTAACCAAGCACGAAATATTGAAACATACCTGCAAATTCACTTTGCTCTACATTTTTTCTATAATATTAGTACCTAAGAAATTTTATTTTTTATTTTGCTGACGAAAATACTTCTATAAACAATGCATTTTTATCCACATTTTTCTGAGTGCTTTTACAGCTGGAGGATGTCGCATTTTCAACCAGTGTGCCTCTACATCTTGTAGATTTTGAGCACAAAAATATCGGTAGTTGTTTCAAGGAGAGACTAATGTTTCGGAAAGCATTTTTGTTTCATAGCAAATGAAAAAAATGGAGGAGCGAGATGGCGTTTGTTTATTACTTTGAACTGCTTGTTCAACTCGAAGCAGTAGTTTTGTCATGGTGAGAGCTGTTCACTAGCAAAAGACATATAGCGGAGTGTTATCATCGGCTCTAATATATCGTAGACCGCACAGTTAAGCCTTTTAGCAATTATCGGCGTCTTTTGAATGAAAGACTTAACTCATATGGAGAATTAGATATCCGAGATCAGGTCTCATTAGAAATTATGGCTCTTTACATGATGTATTAAAAAACCGCATGCACTCTACAGCCCATAACTTAAAATGATCTTTTTCTCATTGGGATTAAGGGAAGAAATTTCCTGATATTCTTTTCGTTTACTAGATTTAATGTCTTTTACTGGAAAGCTTGAGTTATTTAATAAATGTTGTTCACAGTATGCATAAAATGTTTCAGAACAAAAAAATTGTATAATATACATGCAAAACTCATAAAATGAAAACTGATTATATTTTATGTAAGATATTACACTTTTATAAAAAAATAGTGATCGTACTGTCCCCATAACGGAATAATCTGATAATTTTCAAATTTTGTGGTTTGATCTTACATCCTTCAGCTTTACTCTCACCACCTGCCTTGAGGGTTGCAGTTAAAAAAAACAGTAAATACCTTCCAAAGATCCAATAAAGTACTAATCACAATTATATTTTTAACACGCGTTTGCGTTCTCTTGCCCAATTTACGACAATAAATAACATTTCAGAGATAGGATGAGCCACTTGAATCTAATAGGACAGCTAATTCCGCAAGTACAGTAACCCTCAAAAGAAACAGGTGCATTGTTTCAATAATATAACTGAGTCGCTTCACCGCTCGTATCAGTCCTCCAATTTTCAGGATAAAGAGTAGAACTGACGTTGGATTGTTAGTATTCTAAAACTCTTGCTTTTAACACTGAAAGCAGCTACGCTGGTTATGTTTCTTATCGTACGTATTAGTTAGAAATGGAACAGAACGTCTTGACGTTACCTGTAGACGTGCAGACGCAGCACTACGGCTGCCGGTGCCCCGCAGTGCACCATATCAGGGGCGCGGCGCTCCACAGGATGCGTCGTCGCTCCGCAGGTGCGGGAATCCCTGCCGCTGCTTGTTGGACTTTACTGAGAAGCCTTCGCTGCTGGGGCCACTTTGCCACATTGGAGGTCATGTGCTGCCCCCTGCAATGGTCCTTCCCATTGCAACACTTCGTTGTGTTTCTCCGTCGAGTCCTTTATTTGTTGACAGAGCATTTTCTACTGCTACTCTAAAATAGCAGATAAATGCACAAGTAATGACTGTCTTTCTGACGGAGGGATTACAAAATTTTACCATTTATGTATTTTTCATGTGATTTCCTTGTTTAAAGGACAGTTTTGCAGCTTGTTACTTCAAAAGTGCAAACAAATCCACAAGGATGACTGTCTTTCACATTGGACGTATCCGAAGTTTCAATATTTGAATTTCGTTCTTAATTTCGAGTCCTGTAATAGAGCACTGCAAGGTAGGGTTTGCTTATCATTTAATAAATTACAACATTCATCCCTCTTCCTTTGTCGCTGCTGCTGATTAAAGGGAAGCAAATTGCGCACGCTTGTGCAGGAAAAACAGATTCAGGGTATTCAGACGCACTGAAGCGAAGGCAACACTTTTGTTGCTTTTACGTCAGTGCAAATATTTGATGCATTATTTCAGCCCTCGTGTTATATTTAACTTAGTTAAAAAAAAGTGCATCAGGTCATTTTGTGTCCATGAATTATGTTTTTAAAGCTGCATGCCACCAACGTACTATTTTTCTTTCGATATTTCCATGCTGCGATTTCAGTGATTTTTCAAGTGAATTTTTTTATTATACTTTTGCAGATGAGGCTGTCTGTAGAATCCAATACTGCTTAAGCTAGTGATTCTTCAGATGTAATAAGTTACATGGTGCTTAAGCATATCATATGATACGGCCAGCTCTAAGTTACAGATACTTTATATACAAAGCATTGGCAAAAAATGTCGTGTAGAACGGCGCCACAAGTGCTGCATGGTCTGTCAAATGCACAGTCCTCCATATTCCTCTATTGCCGGTCCACACCAAATATTTTTCATCACTGTCATGCATAAATAAATCAAAACAGATCACATGTATGTAGCCCGAATTTTCATAACTGATTTCGAGATTTTGTTATCCCTAAATAGCGTCATTAACATGTTTTGGAAATCCGTAACTATAACGAGTATACCTCTTAATATTCACTAGCTGCACACGTGAAAATTTCACGGTCTGACTGGGCCTTTCAGGTTGAACCCCTAAAAATTCTATAGTAATGAACAAATATTATCAAGTTTTATAGTATTCTAAACTGCCCGTGACCCGTTGGAGCGTTATCACCATTTTTTTCCTTTCACAGAAGTCAAGTGTTATTTAGCTGGTCATAGACAACGCGCTATTTGTCCCGCTCACTCCTGGTCGTGTGGGTCACCAACACCAGCTCCTTTGCTTTGAAAACTATATTCAACGCTGGCTGTGCGCAAGGGAAATTTATATGTGGTGTATTGTCCAATTGTATTGCCCGTATCACCTTTCGATTTAACGTGCACATTCATGCAGCTGAGCTCGACTTCATCTTTCGTATCATCGATACAACCGAACTATGTATCTAATTTCCTGCTATCTGTTACGGATGAAAAACGTAACACACGAAGGAACGTAGGAACAACGCTATTAATATGATAGATGGTTCGCACATGCTTCCGAGTGAACCACCTATACACAAAACTCTGAATTTTCTCTGTTGACATTTCCTGGATAAATTTTCTCGTTTTTATAAATGAGTTGAATGAACGATATTTTTAGTGATTATATTTAGCAAATTCGGGGTCATTCCACCAGTCATGAAGGGTATTCAAGGGCATGGAAAGGCCAGTGGACAGACAGGAGTAGGTATCTTCATCACAAAGCTCGCGGTTTTTCCAGGAATAATCGTGGAGCAAGAGCGAGTTTAGACGGCGCTTGCGTAACTTTTGTCGACTTTATCCCTGGAAGATTCACGGAACGTCTCAGTTTCAGCCGATCTGCGTTCTTTTACGTTCTGTGCAATGTTGATCTTTATGTTTTAAATTGTATAGCTATTGTACAAACCTCATTTTATTTTTGAAAGAAGTATTCGAATGCTATGCAGCCCTTACAATATGGACTGCTTTTGTGTTTTAATCTAGGAATGAAACAAAGTGGAACCCCTCTATTCTTTAACTATTGTACTGTAATAAAAATATTATTAGTAAGAATTATAATTTGCTGAAATCGAATTGAAATTTTCCCGCTCTTTGAACACAATTTTCAACGAAATCAGCCACAATAGGTCTGCCATCATGGTGTGAAAGTCAATCGGAGGTAGTAAAATAGAAGGCGGAACGGTTTCAAGCGA
This sequence comes from Parhyale hawaiensis, assembly GCA_001587735.2. Taxonomy (NCBI): domain Eukaryota; kingdom Metazoa; phylum Arthropoda; class Malacostraca; order Amphipoda; family Hyalidae; genus Parhyale; species Parhyale hawaiensis. The sequence goes on from LQNS02278080.1 coordinate 7,718,573, forward strand.
AACAGTTGAAATCATCTCACTGAAAGTGGGTGAGTCAGCAGCACATTTGACTTCTCATGCTTGAACGAATTTGATCAGTTCTGTCGAGCAAAATTTGCTTTTTCGAATTTGGCGTCGAGGTTGTGGCACTTCACACAGTCGACTTCGTTCGAAATACCTTTGAGGATTTTTGAAGATTTCATGCCCAGCACTAGGCATATGTTCTACAATCGTCATTAGTATTATCACCATGATTTTGTGCTTCTAATACCATAAACACAGTTCGGATGCTATTTCTTTGTGACATATTCGTCACACCAGGATCAGGCCAGCCTGGCACCCAGCTTCCAAGTACGGAAAAAGGTTCACTCTGAAACTGTTAATGTTCGAGTTCATTCTGAGGGAATATTTTCAGGGTCATACGTCGTGCTTCGAACTGAAAGTTATCAGGGAATACCAAAATAGCCTTTGCTCTTAGCTCGATCAACAGGGCTCGGCTGACTGCGCTGGTCTGTGCAAAAGTTCTAAGAGCAGCACGAAGCTGCCGCCAGTTTGGAAAACTTGGGCCTCAGCGATCCACCAACATCCAAGTGCCCTGGACCTCGGCTGCTCTTCTTCAGCCTGCTTTTGTTGAGGCCGCGCAAGATATCTCCAACTCCTGCAAACTTGAGTAAAGTTTTATAATGGGAGTCACTCTCGAGCTTTTTGCTGGAGCATAGAGTCTTTGTTGCAGCAGGGCACATGCATCTTCTGGGTCTGAGCCATAGGCAAATGTGTCCGTACCCTTTGTTGCGAGAAGCTATGGGTCTGCTCGTAGTTGTGCAAATGTATCTTTCCTTATCCTCTGTTGCACCAAAGCGTGTATCTGCAGGGTCTGTAGGTGGGGGGAATGTATCTACAGACTTTGTTGCCCAAAGGCATGCATATTCACTGGGTCTGCCGTAGGCAAGTATATCTGTATCCTTCGTTGTGCAAAAACATGCATTTGCACGGCCTACAAGCGGAGGGATGTATCTATAGTTGCTGAGCCTGCGAGTAGGTAACGTATGTGAGTCCTTTGTTACACTGAGATATATATTCCTGGGTGTGAGCGTAGGGGAATGTATTTGAAGTTTTTTTCATCACAGATTAGCATGTTCAGCTGACACATATCGAAATAAACCAGTAAACTACTAATAGTAAACAGTCCATGAGATCACACCAGGTGGTAATTCGTAGCACTACCATATTTTGACTTCCTTGGTCATGTACATATTTTACTGTTTAGGTTTTGTTAATTAGAAACGCATGCCGGCAAAGGCACAACAAAGAAAGAAATAAACTAAAATAAAAACTTGTCTACGGGCCACTCTTCGCCACTATCCCGTAATGTCTTTTTAAAGTGTGCCGGACCTTCTAATACTAACGACTTTATAACGTCTTATTCACTTCACTGCCAAGAATAGATAATATGTCAGGAACTCTGTCAGTTAACACACCAGTTTACCTCATTATCTCACCTGCCCACCATTTCCTCTGGTCCGTTGCAGTGCACCTCCTCAAATGCCATGTCATTCCTCATAATAAGTTCACGGATTTCCCAGACGACACCTGCAAATATGATTATTACTCGTAAGTACACCACAAGTTTATGACTAGATTAAATCAAACGAGAAGGAAAGGAATAAACGAACAAATAGGTAAAGAAATAAATGCACCGATTGTTGGACTTACATTGCAGAAGGTGCTGAGCTTTTTATAAATCAATGCCAATACACTGGCTTGTCTATTTGTCATCAACGAATGCGTAAAAATTTAAAGTAAGGATGCGAGTCCTTTAAAGACGACTTCTTAACTAATGAGAATCAAATAGACATACCACGGAATATACTGTCCAATGGAAATTGAACAAACACTTCTCTGATTGCTTCTCAGTTCAGCAGTAACAAACGTATGGAATGAACAACAGCAACATCTTCTCCACTATGATGTGGCATTGCCAATGTGGTGTACATCTAAAGCGGGTAATTGATGAATTATTCACTGCAAGTTACCTGAATAGGTTTGTATTAGCTCACAAAAGCTGCGAAGTTCAGTAATTTTTCGACTTCTAAGCTTCACAAGTAAAAACAGAGTTTTCAAAGGCAATATCTTTTCATAAAATGGAATAGTTACATAAATAGAAATTATACAGTTGTTATAAAACTGTTCCTCTAAAAACTGAAGGTGCAGTAACGGCTACGGAACTTCGCTTACAACTTTACTCACGAAAATTACGCCATTCTAATTTTTCAACGGTAGATGAACACAAAAATGCTAAAATGCCTGTAACTAAACAATAATTTTATACGTGTTTCGTTTATATATATCTATTCGTTACTTTATATATATATATATATATTTCGTTACTTTATCAACTCTTCTTCTGCATACTGCCTCATAACAAGAGATGGTGAACAAGCAATATCGTTTGATGTGCGTGACATACTACTAGCAAATCCCATGTTGTAAAACCATGAGCAGGCGAAGCACTGACGCAACTCAAAGTGTTATCTCTGTAGTTATACTCCATTGCATGATGTTGAACTTCTATTCAATGTATTGTACGGCCTCCAGGGTCTCGACTGTGACACATAACCTTATATTATTACTCTATTTATCAATTGCATTGCTCATGAAGCTGAAATGTTGTTAAGTTTACATTCACTAGCTTGAATAGAGACACAAATTACTTTACTAAATTAAGGTGCTACATAACTTGAAATTTATATATGTAGTGTACAGTATACAGTATACACAATCTCTAGTCTGGGTACTGGCATAAACCTACTTGTTATCTTTAGTAGTTACATAACATCACATTGCAATAAAGTTCGATTCACACACAATCATTAGCCAAGGACTGACACAGCCAACAATGCTATATTTAGCGGCTCAAAACAAAGTGCAGAACCGCCACTTCTAACTCGTGTCGACGCAAAACATCCTGTAGAGCATAGGTGGGCAAGCTACGGCCCGTGGGCCCCATCCGGCCCGCTAGTTTTTTAATCCGGCCCGCCGAAGATTTAGGGTTCTCTCATATATTAACCCTGTTTGGGCCAAGTGTAGGTTATTCTACAGATGTTTGTTTACTACTGCGTTTGTGATCGACTATTAGCTTTAAACTTGTGCATGTATTAACACTGCATTTCTTTTGTTTATGTTTCATATGCATGCATTAGGTGCTTGTGCGGCCCGTCTATCAAATTTAAAAAAATTCATGTCGCCCATGAGACTAAACGTTTACCCACCTCTGCTGTAGAGGAAGTATTTCACCCCCAATGATGACCTCCGCTTCGTGGGTTCGCCACATTAGGTGCCTGTGGCAGGCATTTTCATTGTTAACATCAGGAAGATCCTTAATTTTTTTTAATTGGACCATGAAATTCTGTTTTCCATTGCTGACCAATGGGGAGGGAGCATCCCCACGAAGAAGGTTATGCTAGCCCCGTGACGAGCTAACTCGTGACATCGCGTGCTTCATATTAATGAAGCGCAGTATTTTACGCAAGACGTCCCATATAATTAATTGTGCGCTTTCTTGCACGAGCTGCTGCGCATCTTAATTTATTAAGAGTGCACACCAGCCTCTCTCTCACTCTCTTTATAGATATCTATACGAGTGCATGCATACTGTACACCAGTATCAATGTTAGTTCCAATAGTATAATTTCAATATTCTCTATTAAGTAAGAATATAGATCCCTTTTTAAAAGTATTGTCTCTGAATGTATGCTGGCTAGCGCCTGGCTTCACTACAGCATACAATGATGGCTCTGGATCGAGCACCAGTTTGATGCTCGCGGTGGCTCCTTTAGCACTACTATAGACACTGCAACTTGCAGTGTACGCTCTTGTTAAACTGGCATTCAAATTTCAAAAATGTTATAATATGTGCTACAGAAAGCAAAGGTGGGATACGAATAAAAATGACACTCTGGTATTTAAGGCTTCCTACGGTCTATTCGTACCAAAATAGAATTTATCCGAACGTTTAAATCTCTACTCATCTAGACAACGGTGAACTACTTACTCATCAATAATTTTCAAGCAATTTATGCTACTCGCCACCTACCTGCTCATTTATTTTTTCGGCATTTAACCGTGATCAAATAAATTTACATTATTTTCCCCTTGTATTAAGTTATAAAACAATTCTTTATTTTCCCTTCCCTTGCACTGATGACAAGTTACCCTCTTTTTTGAATTCAAGCCTCATAATAGGGATTATTCTGTAATTAAAATCAGTAGACGCTGTTTACAAGCTGGGCAGCACCCAACATCTTATGTAATCCACAGATGTAATGAGGGCCAAATTTATTCTTCTGTGTGCAGGACTGATGGCCCCCTCCTGAGTGCGTGGGAGCTGGGCTGTGCCAGCAACAACAAACACGCAAGCAAGACATCAAGAGCAGGAGTCGTCATCATTATCTATGTGTCACTCTCACAACATGATCTTCATCTTCATCATCATCGACTCCAAAGCGACCTCATTTCTTTCCATTCCTTCTTCGTTTAATGTAATACACTAGCGATTCTTAAGTGTACGTCATCGTCTTCGAAGTGACACATTGCCATCTTAAGTTACAAGTATTGCTAGTCTCTTTGTAGATCATTCTGGGTCTGACGACGCACACTCATTAATAAAGGAACACTGGGTAGACCTGTCATTCCAGCACTCATTTTATTGAAAGCTGCTACCTTTCCCACACTTTTGCATAGCGAAACGAATCGTTTCGAGCTTTCATTATCATTCCAGTTCTTTCAGTAACACTCCAAGCTCACCGTTTACTATTTCATTCTACACTTACCCGACAAACGAGACTGCAGCTTTATCTTTTGTTTCATACTTAGCTCAACTGCAACTACAGTTCCTCCACACGTAAGCTTAATTTCCGTCATCCTACATTACTTATACGAAAATAGACCATGTCGGATAACGCTAGTGTGCCTGTAACACCACCGCAGCCGTCGGTTGTATCGCCTCCATCACACACGACGACAACCCCCACGTCATCGGCCCGCCAGCCCTCGAGACGAAGAGTCTGCAGAACATGTGGGCAGTTCCATGTCGCCAATGAACCTCATCTCTACGATTATATTGATGACGTAGATGAAGACGTGTCGTGCCACATCTGTCTGCAGGTAAGATTATAATGACGTAGATGCACATTTCATAAGGTCTTTAGTGATTTGGAGATCACAAATTTAAATTTGGCAGTCACTTGTATGCTGGCAGAATCCTCCTAGTCATATGAAACATCCATTTTACTGCTTCATTAGAATTTCAAAGTAAACGGTTGCTTCTATTTTGATGTGGTTGTGAAGACACTGGCGAACGAATACATTTATGAAGCACACCTGCCCCCATGTGCAGACTCTTCCGTGCTCCACTGGAAAATAAAAACAACATCGTAGAAAAACACTAATTGATCTACTGAAAAATATGTTACCTAAGAGCCCTTCAATATGAGACTCGGATGATGAAAACCGCTACGTTTTAATATCGCTAACATCGGCAGGATGTTCAGCGCAGCTATGCAGCCCTCGTTTGTTCTTGACAGTGTTAATATTGCATATGTTGATGCAAGAATGTCGATCAAAACACTCTTTTGAAACAGAATATTAACCGCGCTAGAGACAAAAGAGACCAGCGGCGACGCTGGCGCCCCTGAAAGCCTTAATTAAAATATGCCTAAAATGAGCTGCGTCGCTCTTGACTTGAAAAGAATGGACTGCATATTTGATTTCGAATGAATAAGCAAGACAATAAAATTAGTGGCGAAGATTCGAGTGCTACTGCAACTAAAAAAACATGGCAATCGAAATAGTGTCTGTAATATTGTAGGAATATGCAGAATTAAGAAGGGAAATCCATCTCCCAGGTTTACAGTGTACGTACAGGCAATCATACTGTACGTCGCCAAGTTACATCCTACCCTTGCATTTATATGCTTTCCAAGTCCTATTGGAATGAGGTTACATCAACTTTTGACGGCCAAGATTAAAATTTTCAGCATCATTTTGAATACATTGTCATATCAACGATCTAGAATATATTTCCTCTGTCTACCATCAAAGGATGAAGAGCATTAGTAGCAATTTTTGAAGTTAATGATTTCTAAACAAAGACAGCACAATGATAGAGCTAGCGTGATAGGTACATTACACAATATTCATATTACAATAGAAAATGTATGAAGCATTAGTAATTGTGGAGTTTGCAACATATCATGCTGGTGATAGAGGTAGGTCGCCTTGGCAGTACATACCTACAGGAAAAAGCACATGTACTGCATCGTGCTGCANCGTGATAGGTACAATACACAATATTCATATTACAATAGAAAATGTATGAAGCATTAGTAATTGTGGAGTTTGCAACATATCATGCTGGTGATAGAGGTAGGTCGCCTTGGCAGTACATACCTACAGGAAAAAGCACATGCACTGAATCGTGCTGCAAATAAATCCCTTCAGAAGCCCAGAGAAGTGTACGGCTGCAGTCGATCACAAATTGCTTCAGCTATAGCGTCATGAACGGAAGGCTCATACCTTAGCTCCGTTCTCCGACCTTAAAGTCAGTCCTCCCTTCCCCTCCAGTAAATTATGTAAGTCAAAAATGCTGACGCTATATTGCCGGGAACCAAGATTTTCCTCCTTGGCTTGAGACTAGAACGTCTGACTACGCCACACAGAGCGAGGCCGCACCTCTAACTCCTTTGCCACAAGTGATCACATGAATGAAAGAAAAACGTGAGGAAAACATCAGTGGCAGGCAAGTCGTGACGTAGTCACCGCTCGCAGTTCCTAAGGCCTCACTCTCATGTTATTTGGCAGCCATTAGCGGTTTTGAATTTCCATATCACGGCCACCTTAGCACAGACTTGCTTCCATCTCATGGACTTTGCTACAGAACTTTTATAACTTCCTCAAGCTTTTAGGAGATCAGGACTTCAACTTAGGCAGTTTGTAAGCAGTCAAAGTGAGTCTGCATTGATCTTGACTAAGTTATGTTGTCCAGTGAGCATCTCAATGCACTTAGAAAGCTCGTCGCTTGACAACTTTAACAGAAAGTTGGTAGTGGTTCTCCGGACCACAGCTTTGGTAGTTTGAGAACCTGCTGAGATTGCAAAGAGGCTCTGGAGGCAGTCTGGCTCATGCTTAGAAGATAACTGATCTTCATTGCTTCGGTATCTGCTCTCCTGAATTCATTTCGTTGCCAAATAAAAACCGAAACCCATAACCATAAACCGCAACAGTACTTCACTCTTAGGTCTAACGCTGGCGGCCAGAAGTCGGCAACGGAGAAATGGGATTTTCATTCCAAGTTACCCAAACATTTTTCTTGCGGAGAAGGTATCTTGGATACGTCGGGGACGCACTTGGGCGCTTGCCTGCATGACCGTGTCTGGACATGTTCATAATAGCTCTTGAGAAAATACCATTTTTCCAATTTTGGCCACCAGCGTCAGAGGCCATTTTTGGACCTAAAAGTCAAGTCGGTCTATGCCATAACACTAATTTAGCCAGGCTGCTAATTTTGCAACAAGGTTTTTTTTTGTCGTATTGTAATCCCACGGAGCGGAAAAACCTTCAACTAGGGTTAGTGGTCTGCTCGAAAATTTCAGTGGGTTCAATACTTAGTGAATTAGGTCATGCAGCATCTATTTTCTAACCCATCTGGAGCTTTGGCACGGTGCGCATGTACAAAATTAGGTACCTCGTACTTCCTATGCTGAGACGTCACTTTCGCTGCAGTGACGTTAAAAATATAAACTGCCTGACTTGAACACTTTTTGGATGAGACGTAAAGGCTTCAACTAGCTACAGTGTGCATGGGTGTTAATGCTTTCGGCCACTCAAATTCGACTATAATTTTCTCATAAATTGAGACAAATAATTGACAACTTGCACGAACTAGAAAGCACGATTTTCCCAGCTAACAATCTGATGTTAATTCTACGCAGACAGCAGGTCGTGAGTCCATAGATCAACTTACTATGCACGTTGATCTGTGGACACCAGATAATGTTGTTAGCACGTTGTGACCATTAGGTTGTGAGACAACGCGCTGACAACGTCATGACAACTTCCATAGCTACCTGACATTGTGAGTTCAGCTCCAGATAACGTTGTTCGCACGGCGTATCGCAACTTTCGAAAAACATGGTAAGGGACCGCCCGCCCCGTTATATCACAAGGTGCTATGAACGTGCCCAGCACGTCGTTAGCACGTTGTGATACTACGTGTTAACAACGTCGTCTGGAGTCCATAGCACGTTGAGCCGCAGCTTACAACGTTGAGTCTACCTCGTGTGTTAGCTGGGTTGGCGTCGGGAATATTTTGGATCTGTGGCGCTGATAAAATTTCCTGTATTGATTTTGTGTTTCACAGAAGCAATTTTTGCTAAGTTAAATTTAATTCACTATGTTTATTACGACCGAGGTGTTACGCTTAGTTATTGTCCAAATTCCTCGAGTTACAGAACTGCCGACCTTAGCCAAGCTTTATTGGAACCATTGCTAAAGTTGGATACTTCCATCCCTTGAATAAAGGACTCATAAATTTTTCGATATCCGTCAATTAAGCCTCTAGTGGATAGCGCAGTTTTCAGCCTCTTTCCTGGGAGTCGATCTGAAGCTAAATGTTGTTGGAAGAAAGGGTGGAACACGCATTCCACCATCTCCGCTTACACGGAGAATCTTCTGCTATTTTAGAGAGGACCGCCAGCTTAAGTCGGGGTCGTTAGCAGGGAGTTCGTTGGTAGTGTTTATGGGAGCTTCAAACTGTTTGTTGGCAGTGCAGAACGGGACCTGCGGAGCGAGCTCTGCAGCAGGAGAATACCCTCTGCAGAAGTTTTTGGTCTCGATCCCTTTCGTGCTGTTGCAGACTCTGTTGAAGCTTGTCACAGTTGTCGAAGTCGAGCTGTATGGCTTTCTCCGATATCGTTTTGATCCTTCTCTCTCTATAACCTATCAGTTTGTGACGGCTGTAGAGCACTATAACTTTCTTCTAAAAAATTCTGTTCTTCGTTCCCAGAAGCAGTCCTTTATGTCGTGACAGGTTTTTTCGCAGCTGATCATTTCACCGTCGGTCAAGTCGCCGTCGGTCAATTCGCCGTCGGTCAATTCGCCGTCGGTCAATTCGCCGTCGGTCAATTCGCCGTCGGACAATTGGCCGTTGGTCATTTCACCGTGATGGCATTTTACCGTGAGGACACTTTCACCCTGATGGCATGTTGCCTTGAGAATATGTCACCGTGATGGTATTTCGCCGCTAGGGCATTAAAGAAGTTGCTTAGTGGTTTATCATTCTGATTTAAACTATTCAAACAAAACCTATCTTTTGTCTTTTGATTCTGTAGGATTTAAGGAAGTTAATTAATTAGGGGTTGAACTTTAAGATTAAACTTTATCTAATTAGGAAATAAATAGTTGCCATCCAGTAAGAATAACAAAAGGCGTAAACGCATATATATTAACTGGTCTTCTTTTGTCTTTTGACTCCGTGTGATTGTCTCGCCGCTGCCGCCATATCTTGTGTATCGCAGATCATGTATACTGTATAAGTTGTTGACAATGCTCTTTAAGCAGATATTACGTATTAACTGAAAATCGTTAGGTGTTCGAAATATATGTTAATAAAGTATTTAATATAAACACAGTCTGCATTAGTGCGCAAATGGGCTGCTGTCTAGACCTATCGCCAGCTAGAGTACAGTCAGCCATTGCTAATGCCATACCTTCCAGCTTTAGTAGAAGCAGTATTTGCAGCCATTGCGTTGAAATAGCAGAGACGACAGTAGCGGTCGTGATGGTGTTGATGCTATAATTCTTTCATAAATTTGTGAATGTAGCCAATTATTGTTCTTCAGATCAGATGTTAATTATCCTTGAGCTGCTGGATACCATTTTCACTGTTTCTTTTCATTACTGCATTCTCATATCTTCTGTATATAGTGACATACACAGTTCCGACTGAACAATTTATTTTATTTATAGCTTAAGTGAATATTAGCAGCCAATCTATCAATATTAAACATATTCCTAAGTGAAAAATAAACAAACTAAAAAAATGCTTATGCTAAAAATTGAACTAGCCAAACCAAACACTATCTAATGTAACCTTAGGAGGGCTAGGTTGGAGCAAATTACTGTTTTTTTCATTTTATTCCATCTTTTCTTTTTATTATCCTTTTTTTCCTAAGAAGTTCTGTTGCTATCTGGGTCAAAAGCTGCAGCTGAAACTGTTCCTAATAATAACAATAACATTAATAACAGTAATAATAATAGCGTACTAGCTTAGGCATGGTTGGGTGTAATTTATGTATTACCATGCCATTAAATTACATCACGGCGAAATGCCCTCACGGCGACATGACCTAACGGCGAAAAGACCAACGGCG
>LQNS02278080.1:7732669-7749681 GCA_001587735.2 Parhyale hawaiensis
AATTACCAACGTTCGGATGTCCGTTCAATCATCCTCAGGCAGCTGTAACGAACGCAGTTTTGGCCAACTGGAACAAGTGGAGGAGAATTTCTATCCTTCTGCTAGACCTCATTCCCAATGCATCCAAAAACTTCAAACCTTCGTCGCTTCCGAGGTCTTCGTAGCACCTCACTTGCCATCTGTCCCATGGTGGCTGGCCTTCGTGGACCGCTGCTCGCCTCTCGACGCAAACCTAGAGGTGTTCCAGCTCGTCCAAGGCAGGACACTCTGGGCCCACGAGGAGACATCATTACGTTATCGCGCCTACAGTTTCTGAAGAAAAGCTTTACCATTCTCTACCCAGAAACTGTCGCAGCGACCCTGATCCGCTCGTATTGCCAGACCACCTCATACCAATACCATTTGCAGGGCTGATTTTCAGTCTTTCCTGACGAAGCATCCTACCTTGTCCATCTCACAAGGATCGATCCTACAATACTTACTACACTTAGCAGCTGTTCGGAATCTAAACCCGAAGAAAATCCTGGTGTAACGCAACGCGCTACACCTACCTCTTCTCCACGGCTTCGCCATCAACACGGATTGAGAATTTTCACTTCTTGCCCGCGCTCTATTCATTCAGTACCCGCCCTCACAAAAGTAAGTTCCGGCGTGGAACCCCAACAAGGTTCTTTCGATGCTCGAACAACCTCTATTTTCCAATGCCAGGGCATCTCCCAATCACCTGATGATGACTACCCTGTTTCTGGTCGCCCTTGCCACTGGAAATAGGGTATCAGAACTGGCGGCTATGTCCCGTAGCGCTACCACTTTCACCACCACCCATTCTGCTGTCACCATACCAGTAATGCCATTATTCCTATATAAAAATCAATCTATGTATAAGACTCCTCCCAACATCGTTATCAAGGCCCTGTTTACCGATGACTCTACCCCCAGATTCTGCCCTGTGGATGCTTTTAGTCACTGGCTTCGTCTCTCTGATGCTCGGGGTTCAGACTTAGTGTTCATTAACCCAAACATGTTTTGGTCCTCAGCCACTACTTTTATTAAGAAATATTTTGTACCTTTGAAAGGTCCCCCCACAACCTGCGTTGCTGCTGGTTCCTCCAGAACCCCTCGTAACAGGAGCTGTCTTAAGCCTTAACCCTAAAAGGTTTACAACTTAGCTTTTTCATATCTTAGCTAGCTTATCAGTAACTTTCTAGTACGAGATATCGTGTCTAGACAAGGATTACTCTTTATTATTAATAATCATGTTTCGCGTTTTGTTAGCTACTTCGTAGCCGTCTAGTATAAATTAACGTGTCAAGTCGAAGGATTACCTTCCTGTGTATGAGGCCCTATCAACAAACAATCGTCTTTATAGGCCGAATAGTACGCTAGACCTCTTGAGTTTCTTCAGTTACACAATTTATCATTGTTTAGGATTGTAACATACACTATGTGTATGTCTACGCTTGTTTAATTTTCTAAAGTAGCGACCTATCCTTGACCGTCTTCCAGCATGACAGTGCTGACTATCCTACGATTAGAATGGAATTTCACTACCAATCAGGCAGGGTTCAAACCAGTTAATTCGCATTTTAGCTTGCTCTCCAGCAATCAACCAGCCTCCTGCCTACTGTGCTCGATCTGCGCTACGCAGTGTCCTGTGTATCCTAATAGAACGTTTCTCGGTCACTGTACAGCTACATAAAACGCCTCTTGCGATAAAGAGCTATTTATGTAGCGACAGTGACCGAGAAACGTTCGGCTTCCATCCTCCCCCCCTGCTTGATTGTAAAACACCTTTTTTCTTCCTCGGAACTGGCAAGTGGAAGCTCGTGCTCCTCTTATACGCTCCGCAGTTTCCGTTTTCGGAGAAACATTCGGAGAGGTTTTCGGAGAACTTTTCGGAGACCTCCGAATCCAGCTAAAATAATTTTTTTATTTTATACCAGTTCGTGCAGTTTTGAATACTGCTCTGACATATATCACCGAGAGCGTCCTAATAGAAAATTTCTCGGTCACTATATCAGCTACATAAATAGCTCTTTATCGCAAGAGGTGTTTTTTTCAAGAGAGCTTATTTCGATTAACCCTTCTGGGTGCAGTCCAATAATGCAAGAGAATTTGTACTTCTAATGAAAATTGCTTTTGTTACAAATAGGTTTTCAAATCAACATCTAAGCCTTTGTTTTTTTTCCCGCCTGAAGGGATTTCAGGATTTCAGAAGAGAAATTAGGACTTCCCATTCTAGAATTTTCAATATTATTTTACAGGGTAATTAAAGAATTTTCGAACAGTAAATAGTTGCCTTACGTTAGGAAGTTACACCGAAATATCTATCTTTAGGGCACTGATCAATATTGGGCAGGACACAGATACTGTTTAGTGCCGCTGTCTCTGAAGCTTTCAAGGAACTCAGATTAATTACCTAGATACCGTGTACGGAAACACCCTACTTTGCAATTTACAAAACGACCTTATGAAACTAGAATGTACCTTGTCAGGCAATTTTTCAAAGAGAGAAACTTCATGTGGTATATGGAGAAAGGAATATAAGCATTGTCATTCGAAAGAATATCATAGTGGCATATATTGAAAGTGCTGAACGAAAATCATATTGACATATTGTGAAAGGAATGAGCGAATAAATATGATGCTGATCTATAGTGAAAGGAGAGAAAGAATATCATAGGACATATGGTGAAAGGAGTGACTGAATTCATGCCGATATTGTCAAGAAGGGTGAAAGAACATCATTGTGACATATGGTGAAAGAGAGAAAGAATTCTACGGGCCACTGAGATAGGCCACGGGAAGAAAGAACATCGAAGACAAGGCAGTATTCTGTACCCTCTGCGGCAGACTGTAGAATGTTCACACGTCCCTCGCTCGTACCTGTCCGAATGTTTACCCCGCGTTTCTTCTTTGTATACTTTTGCCCCAGAGCCAAGGTTGCTCTCAATCCTTCGTCTACTTAGAGGTGTTACTGCCAACTTTGTGCAGCTAGATGAACTTAAGTCTGACTTGGCAAATCCTGGCTGATTGCGTGCCCAAAGTTTGCACAACTTGAGGTATACTTTCGTTTTGCGGCTGTGACGTCAGCGGCTCCGGGCCTCTTCGTTTCGCCAAGAATTGCTCTCCATCGAGAGGATTTGTTGAGTTTTGATACATGGAAACTAAGTAGCGTTAGGAATATTATGGGTTTCTAGTGAGAGAATTATTTGCTGAGTTCCGAGGTACAGCGACTATGTAGGAATGGAAATGATATGGGCATCCACTGAGCGAATAATTAGCTGAGTTTTGAGGAATTGCAAGGACGTAGGATTCGAAATGATATGGGGTTCAAACGAGGGATTTAATACGTGACTTTTGAGGTATAGTAGTGATGTAGGTTTAGAAATGATGAGGGCTTCCATCGAGAAAATTATTACCGAGTTGCAAGGTACAGAAACTATGTAGCATAAACTTCCACCGGGAGTTTTTGTCGATTCTTGATACATAGAAACAATGAAGTTAGTACAATGAATGACACTAGCTTTCATTGAGAGCAATCACAGCAATCATTGAGCATAGAAGGCATACTTAAAAAAGTGTTGTCTCCAAAACCACACTCCTTCTCGTACACCGACGATAAGACCTACATTTTCATGCCCACCCAACGTGTTTTCAGTCGTTTTTTTGTACGTACATGGAAAGACGTAAGACATAGTTTTTAAGAAACACTTTTCTGAGAGTATGTAGCATTTTCAAAACTATGGGTTTCTGTTCGCAAAGTTTTGATGAACAGAAGCCTTGTTACATTAGAAATAATGTGCTATCTGCGGTGGCGAACAGATATGATGAACAGAAATTGAATTCTGCTGGTGCAGTATGATTTTGCTGTTTCAGAGAAGAATATCTTCTAGGGACTAGTGTGTTAAGTTCGAATGAAATTTTGGTCTTTACGACAGTAATTTGCCATTCAATATTATTTGCCGCACCCTTAATGTTGCCTTCTATACAAGTATCAAAATCAAACCTAAAAGTTGGAATTAAATTATTTCAGTTAAAAAGGTTTATTCAAGAGAACCATTCCATTGCGAAAAATATGGTTTTAAAGTTAAAATTTTAAAATATATGAAGAATACTCAGCTACGTAAAATTTTATAAGCTTGTGCACAAAAATCAGCACTTTGTATAATCTGCTCCATTACCAGCATATATATGAATAATTGACAATAACAATTCTTCATCTTATTGAGTTGAATCTATCACAAGCTCTATAAAAGTAAATTCTAAACTAAAAAATATTTCCTTTTTTGCTACATTTGTTTCATAACAAGCTTCTCTATCAAACAATGCTAACAAGCATTTTTTGCAACATGTTGGTCCTGCATCGGTTGCATAAACTTCCACGCAGAACATCATTCTCTTGTAATATTTGGCGCGTAACAAGTCTGTGCAACTAGATACTTAAAATTAATTTTGTGTGACTAATCCGTCATCACTTCTATAGATTTAACTTCAAAGAACAATTATTACGTTCTTACAGCCTCTGGTGACGCCTGTGGACACTCCGTGCGGACACACGTTCTGCAAGCCCTGCCTGGTGACGTACCTCAAGGTGCAGCCCATGTGTCCTGTGGACCGTCGTCCTCTGTCCCATCAGCTCTGCACGCCGTCCTCCCTCGTGCTGCGGAAGTAAGATGGCATGCATTGACAAGTAGACGTAAATGAGTCCTTTAGATCATCAGTCTTCGCGTTAGTATACTCTTAATATTGCCATCTATTAAGTGTTCATTCTTCCAAAAATGCTTTACGACTGATAAATTAAAGTTTTTAAGTGGATGGGATGCTGCTACTTCAAATAGACATAGTTATGTAGCAAAGAATGAAATTGAAACTAATATACATAGGATGTCCTAAGAAATACATATATCACTCATGAATCTTTATATGTGTTTCTAACAGGTTTCTTTTACACCTACCGGGAATAGTGTTTTTCTTACTTAACATTTTGCTCAGAGATCCTTCAATAAAAGCACATGCAAAACTAATATACTTTAAAAATTTAATAGACTTCAGTGCTATATTCTTAACTCATACTCAAAATGTGTCCAGCTGTTAGTCTTTTCGTCAGTCTCGGGCTGGACGGCGAGCAATGAAAGTATTACGTTACAACCGCAATCGATTGGTATGGTAAAAGCGAGGGAGCTACTCTGATTCACATGGATTTGAATTATCCGGAACCTCAACCTTGGGGTGCGATCCATCGCTTTAGCTGGAGTTTCAGGCGGTGATTACAAGCTGATAGCGCTTGCGACGGTTGAAAACTAAATCCGCCGCACTCTCTAGCGCAGCCACCTGAACTCGATCTAAAGCGCTGAATTAGATGTTCCGGTTGAAGTCCGATGAGCTAAGACTAAGCAGAGGAGATGATTTCCCTCGCAGCTTGTCAGTCAATGGCTCATGAAATACCTGCCCAGAAAGCTTTATTAAGTGTATTGCAAAATATTAAAGGAATGCGTGAAGAATGACACATGCAGGCAGTGAATATTGATCTCTTTTTTTCTAAGTTTTAATGCTACTATAAGTATCGATCGCCTTTTTAATGAAATAATGCCAAGACTGCTTTACAAGTTCAGATTGCACTTACTTCTTTTTAGGAGAGGCAGTGAGGGTGGCGGGTAGACTGGAGTATGTACTTGTACAATTTTGTTAATAAACAGCGCACCTGAAGGTAAGAGCTGTATATCTTTGCCCCAAGGTTGCTAGAGAAGTTGGTGGTCCGGTGCCCCAATACAAGTCTCTGCGAAGTGACGCTGCAGAGAGGAGACCTGGAGGATCATTTGAAGTACAGGTAACAATTTTCCTATAACTTTACCTAATCTTGCGGACAGCTATTTATTTCGGCAGCCAGTGTTAGACACTGCATTCCAACATGAGTTATGTTGATTTTCTATATAAATTAAGCGTTAGCATTAAACATACTGTATTATAATTTTAGCAATGAATTACCAATGGGTAGTATTCGTAACATTATACATTCACCGTTCAGTTACTAACCGCTGGAATTCAGAATATTATTTGGTTGATGAGGATAGCCAGTCTGAACTACTGTATAGAGTATTACAGAAATACTCAAGAACACTGAGAGGTACAGAGCAGGACCTTGAATTTCATTGTAACATTGCATACCGTGCTGTTCAGTATACTAGTGCTTCAACTGCATTAAAAATACTGCAATTCAAATGTTCAGGACTACAGTAAGTTCTTTCAATTTCAATTCAGTATGTCATATATTGCACCTCGAAAGCTAGTGTCCAAATTACAGACGTTTTCGCGTTTTCTGTCATTTTATAAGTACAACTCTCAACATATGACTTTTAATGCATTCATGATCGAGTTTAGTTAATATCAGCTCACTATGGCTTTTACCACATCAGAAGTGCATACTATAACTTTTCTGAGAATCGAATTCAAATTATTTCATGTTAATATGATGTTTGATAAGAAGGATGCCAAACTATGTTCATTCAATCTGTGCTTATAATCAATAAGAATTAATAGAATTTATGTTTATTTTGCATATTTGTGGCATTCATACTGCTTTTGGCTGATAAGAAAAATAGTTTTTTTTTACTACACCAGTCTGCTTTTGACTGCCTTGAAGTACTAATCCGATATATCTTGGGGTTTAATTCTTACAACTTTGTTATTTCTGCAATATTATTTCGAGTTATGCATGGCCGAAATTTCTAATTTGTAAGGATTTATTAAGATTAATTGTGCTTTCGCACGTTAAATTTCCAGTAAATAAAGAAAATGTTATACATCTCGCGGAAAGCCACAGTTAACAGAATAGCGCAATTCACGCGACAACATTCCGACACAAGTGCTGACGTCCTCGGAACAAATGTGCTCAAGGGCGCATGCTAGCAGACATGCACAACAAACTGTCATCTATCCATCCTCGCTTTCGCTTCATTTAGCGAACTCTCATTAGATACAGTCTGACAAGAGGTAAGTAAATTTTGACAGCACCCTCCCCTGGGTAATCCACACGCACTGGTTCATGAGGCAGGCATACCGTAGGCCTACTGGCCGCAGAGGAGTAAGTACAGCTGCAGTTGATGACGCTTCGCTAGAAACTATGGCGCTGAAAGGGTAAGTTCAATGAGCTTCCACCCTCTACCCTAATTAAGTGCCCCCACGACACCTATGCTCACCAATTAAATTTGCTGATTCAGCTCGCCAAGCGCCCTTGAGAAAGACCGCGCCTGGCCACGGTGCCCTCGGCACTGTTGTGCAGCACGCAACGGCCGCTGCTACCGTGGGCAGAAAAATTTCGTTGCACTTCAGTTTGATTCGATGCAGTTTGAAACTTAAAATTCAAGAAAAAAACAACTTTTGTTACACTTCAATTTGAAAATTTCAGATGCCCAGGCAACTGGGTGAGCTGTCCTCACGCTGCCGCTGGTTGTGACGTCAGAGGTCCTCAGAAGACAGTGGCAGCTCACGCATCTGTGTGTCCGCACAAGGAGAGAGGTCAGTCTCCTACATAAAGTGGGTCAATAGAATAAGGTAATACGGCTACGGAGATCGGAAGCTGAAGGTTTCAGCAGGGCTGCAGCCTGGCTGGACATGTGTACTGCAGTGTATGCGCGTGTGCAGGCGGTGATCGACGCACACACAAACCATGTACGCGACGAATGGCTTGGACCCTGAGAAGGTTCTGGCGGAAGAAGCATCCGTGGCTGGACAGAGGAGGTCTTAGCTAAATTTTATATCTCTCTGTCAAGAAATTTCAACGAAATCGTAGGGGTACCCAATATACTCTTATCATTTTCTTACTTGGGTAATCATAGCAAGACTGCACGTAATGTGCTTTGTATTATACAGCGATTGGAACTGGCCACCGCCAGTCAGTCATGTCGAAAAAAAGTCCGCTGGCCCACCGGCCAAACTGTGCTTGCGTTCCCTCCTACCCATTAAATATTGCCCGTACGCGACAGCAAAATTAAAAGTGTTTCTCGGATGTAATTTGGCACCGCCCCCACAGACACCGGATAAATACCCAAGTACGGTACTGCAGCTCTGCTGCGCCATGTTACGTATTTACTACAGCCAAAATTCGATTGTTGCGACTAGGCACTCTTCAACTATTAGCCTACAAGGAATTTGCTAATAGCTGATACTTGATTTTACTACAAGTGTTATTTGAACTTAGCCACCAAATTTTTGCATGGAAGCATCAAAGAACACGGTGGTTCGGCGGAAGCAGTTAGGAAGATTTCTTCAAAGCTACTAAAATTTTGTCACAACTACTAATTCGAAGATTGCTGAAACAAAAGTGAAGGACGACTGTAAGCGACTACGGTACGCTGTTTAGTATGTAGCTCCCCTTCAGGAGAAATATCACTGGCCGTAGGCCATAGGGTTAGGTAATTAGGTTCGCCCATCCTTTGTTATGGGGAGTGGCATCCACAGAGGCTTTGCATAAATTGCCATAAGCCCGCTGCACATGATAGTCTTTTGTCCTGTGTTTTTATTTCACCTCGTTCGAATGCGTTGCTGTATCTGTGTAAACAACAAAAAAAGGCACTTCTTTCTAAAACGACTTTCGCTAAGAATTCGAAAAGACACAAGACACTGCACTATATATATATATATATATAGTGACACTTTGTGCACCAGCGGATATAACGGTAAACATTTTACCGAAACTTTTGCTAGACACGAAGTCGTGTTTTCAAGGACAGTACGAAGTATTCGAACGCGGTGAAGTAAAAACACAGGACTACAGGCTATCGTTTGCATTAGCTAGGTCTTCCGGACGTCTGTCTTGCGTGCCCGCGTTGCTTCCTTCCATTTTCATGCTCCTATTACTGGTCTTTTATTCTGTTCTTCCTCTTCTTTCCCGATTTGCTGTTTCCATGCGCATAGATTCTGGGTGGGAACACCCTTGGGCAAGGGTTCCACGTGTCTATCGTCATACTATATGTACCTTCTTTCTTCCTTTGTGATATCAAAGTTGTTGTGGAAACGGGGCTCAAACTTCTCACTACTCTCACACTCTTAGTATGTACGAGTAGCTGTCAGTAAAGCCGATTCCGTTAATTTTGTCGTTGCTGATCTTTATTCTTGGAGCACAGCAATCAAGTACTTTATGAAATTAAATAGAAATAGGATGCTTTGGAGCGATGACAAGTACCCAGAAGTGACAACTGTTGTGCAGTGTACCTGTTCCAGGCCTTACCGTTGAACTAAAGCTCGATATTTCAAGTTCATCAGTTATCCTAAGGTGATGTTTAACTGCATGGCGATCGCAGACGTGTCCAGGTGAAAAGAAAGTTAATAATTATGCAGCAAACAGCATTTTGTTGTGTGGACGAAAACCGTAATGTCTTTTGCGCGAAAATAGGCAGCACGCGCAGAAAACTCCCTAACTCTTAAATCAAGTAATTAAACTAGATTCTTTTTTGATTATTAGTGCTTACAGGACTAGTTATGTATACTAACTACTACGGTACATGTATAATAGCATTTAGTGTAGAACCAAATGTGTTTGGTTGCACTGCTGGGTCGCGTTAGCTTACAAGGTCTCTGTGCTTGAGTACCAAGAATAGATTAGCAGGCAATACAAATTTTAAAGTTACGTTGTTAATTTTACTTGAGAAATTTAGATTTTTCATTATGGCAATAGGTCTCCCATACAGTCCACAAGTAAACTGATATATGAAGAGAATTTCTTCGTTATCATTAATTGTCTATGTTACATCGAAGAACATTTTTTAAATAAGGTCACACTGTCCAAACGCAGTAAAATGTAGTCATAGAAGCCATTGGCTCGCAAATTACAACCGAGCAAGTCGTCGAAATGCAATCGTTCTCTATCGTCAAAGAGAGGGAAGACGAAACAACCAAGGGAGCCGACACAACTGTATAGGGTTACTGTCGTGCCATTGTGATAAAATTTCTAACATTGCGAAGCAAACTGACAGTTACGACTGCAGCATTGCAGCTCTTTCTCTCTCACTGTGAAATCAACGTTTGCAATATTCTGTTTTGTTAATGTTCTTTATGTCGTTATAGAAGCCAATGTTATACTTTGTTAAAGTTTTTAATTTTCGCCGTTATAGAAGCCAATGTTATATTTCATGCATGTTTTCAAGTTATTGAGCTACAGTTGACTTTCTGTAAGTTTTGGTATTTACAGTTTTGCACTAGCAAAAATAGTGTCAGTTTGTACTAAACTAAAAAGTCACTACAGCACTCTGAGAGCACATACCTCCGCCTAGCATGGGTACAGTTATGAAAAACTGAAACTGGCTTTGAAATCATGATTTTCTTTTTATCAGCATCAAAATCTAATCGTTTGTGACTTCTAACAATATTAACAGTTTCAGTACTGTAATTTCATTGAAGCTTAGTTCATAAATTTTTGAGCTGTGTTGCTAAAAACATTCTGACAAACATTAGTGAAACACACAAACAGACCTACCTATCATTACAAAAATTTAATCGTTTATGTCTTCTAACATTATTAACAACTCCTGTAAGCTTCATAGAGATATTTCCATAACTTTTTGAGTTATTGTGCGAACAAGCACAAAATTGAACACAGCGACAGACAAACAAACGTACGAACAAACGGATCATCACAAAAATTTGGTCATCTACTCTTCGTAATATACCTACATAGTAAGTTGATTAGAAACTCATATAAATTTCATAAAAACTATCCATAACTCTTTCAGTTCTGGCATTAAGAAGAAGGAGGCACACTAACAAACAAACAAATGGATGAACGGATCTTCGCCAAAAGTTAATCAGTATCCCCTCAACATACTCAACATTCCATATTAATTTCGTTAAAATCAGTCCATAACCTTTGAGTTATGTTGGTAACAGACAGAAATACAAACAAACAACCTGACAGACAACAGACAGACAGAGAGACGAAAACATTACCTCCATGTCGGAGGTAATTAGGAAATATGAACTGTACTCAGTTATGACAATGCGCATGCAATATTAATATGCATCTCCCCACCTGTGAAGCTAATTAATACTCCGATGCTCAACTTATACGTTTTGTGCGCATAGTCATAAAACGGACTGTCTATTGCATTACTTATAATTATATCAATAAAGGAGTTTTTGAAAGTCTTCTTTTTTATGATATGGTACGGTACGTTAGGCATAATTAATTATATACTGAACTATACTGTACGACACAGAAGCTATTGCGTAATACGGTGCCGCACTCTTCTATTATCTAATTATATAAGGTACTAAATGGCACAGAAGGAAAACGGTGCACGATGCTTTTTGAAAGCTAGCTGCCTCATATCGACCGAAAAGAGTAAGTGCCTATAGTGTCAGAGGTTACTGTTTTGGGCAGTAGTGAAGTTTACATTAGGGGATGAAATTTGTAGAAGCGCAATTCCTTTGTGTAATAAGTATTCTGTATATTTGTCTTTGCTTTTGTAGCAAGAACATATGAAAGTGGCATTGCTAAAGTGAGTTCAGTATTCTCCCAGAATTATATTTTATTTTTTCTCTGCAGTTTCTGACTTAAACATCGAAAATAATAGGCATACAATTTAGATAATTTTTTATTTAAAATTATTTTATAGTTATTTTCTACTGTAAGAAATAATGGGTACTTGCTCTGTAAAGCGTAGAAAGAATATTTTTTTTATCCCGCTACAGAGAAGGGGAAGAGTTGCTGTATTGCGAACATTGTGCGGGTCAACGATGGCTTTGTGTGTCCGCAACGGCACAGCTGTCTGTTCGGTCCCAGTGCTACTCTGGCTATTGCTTTGAGAGGTTTTGCTTTACGGCAGGTGCGAGTTGTTTGTCAGTGTATGCCTTATAAGCGGGCTGCTTACATCCGGACTGACTATTTCAGTAAGCCCTAATTTCTGTGTCCTATTTGGTCCTTCTCTTGCCTGCCGGTATCAGCTCCCGCTTCAGTGCGTGTATCTTTAAAGCGCTAGTGTTTAACGTGAGCCCTAGTGCTAGCACCCTCCACGTCTATGCGGCGACCACTCATGACACTCCTAGTTTTAACAACAATGTTGATTAATATGGAGCTGGCGGCATTTGGGTGAGTTTCTAAAAAGTTTGATTTTAGAAATCTTTATTGATGATAATGGTCTCTTAATTTGCCGCCATCCATATCGTTACTGTCATCCATATCGTTACTGTCATCCAAATCGTTACCGAAGACTACCCAGCTTGTGCTGGGTGTTAAACAGAACTAGTCAAAGACTATTGCGCTAACTAAGATCAAATTTTCAGCAAGGTATCGCATTTCCAACACCCCATATTTATGAACACAGCATAATACTAGTAGTATAACGGACAAATCTGAACTAAAACAATTTCAACAATTTTTTAAGACGTGTACATAACTAGTTGCGATATTCTTGTAATAATTTTTTACTACTGCTGTTATTTACAATAAAATTGAAAGCTGATGGTAATTTAGTCAGTATGGAGTGCATCCAATTCAGTGTTAACCACCCGCAGTTTGGGATACGGATTGACCTTTTTCTCTTCTTTATCTATGCCGTACCGCTGACTGTTAAATAAGACGTTGAAGTGTGCACGCACTGTACGAAAATTATGCCAACTGTGCTCCGAGGGGAGGTGCTGTCACAAGACAAACACGTATCTGTTTACACCGACGAAAATACATGAAGTAGAACGTGCTCCATGAGCACACCAAGGCACGCAATTGCAGTCTGAGCACGCGAGTCTGAGCACGCGATGGCGTATTGGTTTTAAAATAAAACTTCTCTCTATGCAGGATATTTTTGGTCTTTCCGTTTTCGCTTTATTTTGTTGTTGTTTTTGTAAGTTTAAGTGGTCGTTATTTCAGTAATGCTTGCGGGTAGTTCTTAAAGCTTTTATTAATTTTCGATTAGCAGTGCACGTACCAAAGATACCGAACAAATGCGTTTTGCAGCTGGATTGTTTGAGGTGACGACGGTAATCACTAAGAAAACCTCAAGGTTTGTGCTTTATGCTGTGTGTGGTTTGTGGCGACAACGTTCAGGAGCAACGGCCTTCCTCCTTCTAACGTTCTTCAAAATGACTCGAGGTTTTCCTATTTTACGTCTCAAAAATGGTGCTTGCATTGGGGCTTATGACTGAATATCATCTCTGATTCCCACACCAAGCAAATAAACACTACCTGGAAGAGCTAATGGATGTTCCCCTTAAGTGGCACAAGTTAAAACAGTAAAGGAAGAGAAACAAGAGCCATAGCAAGAGGCCCTAGCTGATGGCTCCATCGCTCAGGACGGTCGGCTGCAATCCATGTCTGATTGATTCCGTCCTCCGCCCCTCAGCAACATTGGCCCAACGGAGCAAAACTAAACAAAAACATAAAAATCTCGTGCTGCCTTGCAGTTTTTATGACTTCCTAGCAGAACTTCGCGAAAAGCTGGAGACTGACGTTCGGCTTTAAGAATTACTATTACAGACCCTATAATTGGTCACGCCAGTGTTTTATGTGTCACGCGAATCACCCTAATCACCGAGGTCATAAAATTTCATTTGAATATTGTTCTTTCTTAGCCGCGTTAATGGTTACGGTTAAACAAAAAATGAAGGAAAGGACTTGTACAACGCAAGCCTGAATATTATATTAACTACACTGACTTGTTTCTATGCGATGGCTTTGAAAGTCATGAAAAAACTAATACATGTGCTATCATCGCGTACGTCGTGCTTACAAAGATGAGCTCAAGGAAGATAGCACATATCATCTCTGGGCCTAAGTTTGGTGGCACTTTGATTGACCTAGCCACTACGAATAGTTTCAGATGCTCAATAATTTTGTTTCTTGTGGGAGATCCATGTACCGATTTTGTCGATAAACATGACCACAAGCTGACAAAAGCGTTTCACTTGGCTGAGGTTTGTGGTGAACTCTACATGTTGCATTTTTATCATTTTTTTTATTGCTTTGAAGCGCTTGATGTATGCCTAGCTGTTTGATGTGGTAAGGCGCTGCAGAAGTCTTTGAGTTTATCCGTTAAGATGCACAGGAGAGCAACTAGACTCTGCGGAGCTATTTTTGTACTATTTCCGGTGTGTTCAGGAGTGCCTAGACATTTGGGGAAACTTGTTGTTACTCTACACTGTCAGAGTAAAACATCCATGGAAAACTTCATGTCTGAATTCAATACTGGCGCTCATATCGGGCTACGATTCGGTCTTTGGTAGCTTTTCCAGTGCTTGACGAACACTTAACCCTGGGAACCTGCAGCCGCCCGCTGACCCTCGGGGCCGACAGCTGCTCGAAAGACTGCCTCCCAAAACATTTGAGCACAAGCTGGCCTAACACCAAGAATTATAACAAGAAAAATATAGTTCGAATAAATATATCTAGCTAAAGTACTTAGCATGCGGTTATTTGATTGAAATTCCTATCAAACAAATATGATGTCTTCCTCTATTTGAATTGTTGTGACCACTGCTCCGTCATTCTCCGGCTCTTTGGGTTGCAATAACAGAGAAGTGGCGGGTTCTTTACGGGCGATTTTGTAACGTCAGCGTTTACTCAGTCTCCGATCGACTTGTCGACGTCAAGGATACGCTTTGCTTGCTACTATGGAAAATTTGACAGCAAGTTCGACGGAACTGATTGCGATGGATCCCTATACGGAAACCTCAGCACGTATCAGCCTTTCATTATTCTGACGACGCTTGACTGCGCTTTCAGCATTGACAGTTGAATGTAAGACAGTCTTTAAAAGATCTTGCAATTTGCAAGACAACTAGCTTTCACTCGACATTATTCGTCAATAAAATGACGAAATTTTCAGGAGAATTTTCACCGAAAAGCATTCAAGAACATTTAAATGTGCATTTTTTGCAAATACTATACAATATTTCTTTAACAAAGTTTGTTCATTTCTTATACAAATGCATTGTGGTTGTAGTTACTTATTTGTGCATACATACATTCAGTTGACAAATGCACAAAAGTCACAAAAAATTGAAGTGATGCTATTGCCTTATAATAATTTAAACTAATCGCTGAATTTAATGGTATGCAACTTCATAATGCATCTGGAGTTACCATTCATAGCAACAGAGTTGAGATAAGGCAGTCGCGTATAGCTTGCAGTACAAACTTAAACATAGGGAATATCTTTTCTATCCTCCACCGGTGGTGTGTGGTGGCCTAGGTAGTGTACCACGACCTGTCCCAAAGCGCAGAACAGTTATTGCAAATTGCGCTTATAATATTTGATATAATATTCTTCTCTTGTGCCCTCCATCAGCGGTGTGTGGTGGCCTAGGTAATGTACCACGACCTGCCCCAAACCGCAGAACAGTTATTGCAAATTACGCTTATAATATTATATGTAATATTCTTCTCTTGCATCCCCCCTCCCCAGCGGTGTGTGGTGGTCCAGGAGGTGTTCCCTGACGGCCTCATAGCGCAGGACGGGCGCCTGCAGTCGGGGGATCAGATCATCGAAGTGGACGGGGTGGACATGACCGCAGCCACGCACAAGCTCGTGTGTCAGGAGCTCAGGAAGTTCACGCAGCCCACGCTCAGGCTGGGGGTCTACAGGGAGAGAATACAGGCATATCCTAACACCTCCTCCAGTTCCGTCGCACCTGTAGCCAGCAACTCTAGCACTAACAGCCTGAATTCCACCAGTAAGTTTGTTATCAAGTAAACAGCATACTTTATATTTCAAACGGCATCTTTTTACTGTATGTATATGACTGACAACTAGACAGGAATGAAGGCATAGTAAATGATTGTATACCCTTGTTCGAATTCATAGAAAGTGAATGAATGAACTTGAAAGGTGTTCCTAAATTTATTTAGAAATCTTTTCAACGACTTACAGTAGTTCAAAGTCATACATTTTCCACTCGAACATTTCGTTGGTTTAAGCATACCTTCCCAGCTTACACTTATATATTATAGAAAAATTTTATTAATACCCGTGTTGCAATTCGACCCCCACATTCGAGCCTACATTTAAAATCATGTCAATACATTTGGGTTGTGCCAGCTTGATAAAAATATTCTATCTTGTTTGTTTCAGGTGACGCGTGCCAGGTCGTGACACTATGGAGAGAGAGCGGCCGGCAGTTGGGTATCAAATTAGGGGGCCGACACAATCAGCCCGGCATTTTTATTTTAGAAATACTTCACGGCTCAGTTGCTGCTTCGGACGGCCGTCTCAAGCCTCACGATCGCATTTTAGCCATTAACGGCCACGACGTTCGCTACGCCCGGTTGGATTTGGCTTCCAGGTTGATCCAGCGCAGCGGTACCACCTCCATCTCCCTCGTGGTGAAGAGTCATCAGCAAGAGGGCAGCTATGAGCATCTCTTCCGACCGCATTGTCCGTCTTTGGACGTCTCCCATTCCCGCACCAAATCTGCTCCAGAGCCCACGCACGACAGGTTCG
The DNA here is from genome assembly GCA_001587735.2 of Parhyale hawaiensis. Lineage (NCBI taxonomy): Eukaryota > Metazoa > Arthropoda > Malacostraca > Amphipoda > Hyalidae > Parhyale > Parhyale hawaiensis. The sequence goes on from LQNS02278080.1 coordinate 7,749,100, forward strand.
ACATGTCTACCAAAGACTTTAATAAAAGCAACGACGACATGAGCGAATGTTACAACAGCTACACCTTACCTGAGGATGGCAGTCGCTCCTGCGAGTCTCTTAGTAACCAACCAGATAATATTCCATCATCTTCAGCTATTGGCCAACTGCGTTACAGATACCATAATGGCTCCGCTGGTTCTTTCAGTGGGATAGATACCCAGAATTACCAGAGCATTAATTCTCTCGGATCAATTTCTTCTCCATTAGACAAGAGTCTTGGCAGTATTTCTGGGACTAATACGAGTGGGCACTTTGACTCAGCAAGTCCTGAGCAGCTACCAGCTCTACCACCCAGATCTCGGCTACCCCTTGCTCGTAATTCTTCCAATGACCCTCTGGTGCCGGAGACCTCACAGTCTGAGGACCTAATGGAATCACCCCGTAGCCAAGAGGATACTACAGACGGTCCAGCGTTGTCCAGGCTGAAAGGAAGAAGGTCCAAGGACTCCAGCGATCTTACAGACCTTGCTTGCGGGCTAAGAAGATCTCTCAAACTTGATGGTGCTTCACTGCAGCAGAAAACAGTCACAATTTCAAAGG
>LQNS02278080.1:7750194-7769703 GCA_001587735.2 Parhyale hawaiensis
AGGCTGAAAGGAAGAAGGTCCAAGGACTCCAGCGATCTTACAGACCTTGCTTGCGGGCTAAGAAGATCTCTCAAACTTGATGGTGCTTCACTGCAGCAGAAAACAGTCACAATTTCAAAGGTACAGTTATTTTTTCACGAGCATTGTCTTTCTCAATCTATGTATTTCACCACACTTACCATGTCGGATTCCATCTCGAGAGAAGGTAACAGCTTCTTGATAGCTATAATACTTGGTCATCTGCAAAGAAGTTTTGTAAATGCTAGTTTATCTGAGATTTCGCTCAAAACACACGTTCAGCTTTTAGTGGAAGAAATTTAACGAAGCAAACAGTCTACTGCAGTAGTTTAAAGACAAAGATTCGTAACGTCGACGATATAATTTTCGGGAGTTACTTGTTTGTGTCGTGTACTGACTTCCTGTTGGCAGAAGCTGGACCGTGTAGATTGAGTATCATATTTTGTATATGAATATTGTTGCAGCTTGTAAAATTTAGCATAGCAAAAATTAGCAACCTTGCGGTGACAGTGCATATCATCTCTCACATGTTTCCAGCACCGTTTCCTGTAAGAATTGCGAGTGCAACATTGAGCTTAACCTATCACAATGAAGATAATCTATAATGTTAAGAAAATAACGAGTAGGGCGGGTTTTCTTTAACTTTGTTCCTAATGAAACAATGCTTTTAGAGTTCCCTCCTTTAATTTATTTAAATCTCCCCTTTATTTCAGGCCAGTAATGAAAGCTTAGGCATGCGCATTGGAGGCGGCGTGGGCTGCAATGAGGGGGACACTCCAATCTACATCGCCAATATCAATGCTCATGGACCTGTGGGCAAAACCAATAATGTCAAGGTAAAATAAAGTAAATGTTTTGAAAACTTCAAGTCTTTGCTTCTAAGTAAAAATGGTATTTTGAGAATTTTTAATTTATATTTCGTGGCAAGGCAAAGGCTTTGACGTTCAGTAATCTGTCAACATTTTGAGAACTTGTAGTCTTTATGTCAAAGTAAATTAGCAGCTTTGGCAACTTGAGCCTTTTGCACCTGAACTTATTTCATAACTTCTTTCCAACGTGGGCGGCGTTGCTGTCGATTGTACAGTCTGAAGTTCGCGAACTTGGGCGAGAGTTTACTTACGATGCAAGTCTTCGGAAACAAAATATCAGCTTGATTTTCTTGATCTCCCAATCAAGGGTTTCTAAGTTGCGAAACCCTTTTATATAATAAAACGCTTCGTGTATTTATTTATTTATTTCGTGTCCGCTTTGAAGGAAATAGGCGAAAAATATGCCAGGTTGCAGATTTTGTAGATCGATCACCAGGTTACAGAAGATGGCGAAGGCTGTCCTTATCCCATTATCTGAAGACACTTCTTGCTTGAAACACTTCTTGAAGTCGGAACACTATGTATCCAACTTCTGGAGTCCGATTTTATAACTTTTTCTATTAGGTGATCAGATTACGACGTATAAATTCGGCAGATGGTCGACGAAGCGCTCTGGAAGTGTTGATTTTTCTTGGGCAATAGGCAATTATTTCTTCTAGCTTACTGTTTTTCTTATTTGATGAAGCAGTTTTATCTTCAGAGATCAAAATTTTCGGAATTTCAAATGAAGCAAAAATTTGAGTTGAAATGACGGTATCATTGCTACGGAGCGCCAACATTGAATATATGCTAACCGGACTGGCGTTGCATACAAGTTTATTGACGTATTTTACTCAAGATTTACTTCTGCCTTATGATATAAAAGACGTAAGGATGAGGGCACAACAGAGGTTCAATGAAGAAAATGAAGAAGTAAGTCAGAGAAGATTCCGAAGATTCCACCTAAAGGTAGTAGACAAACATATCGATTAAAGCGAGAATTTTTTCACGCTCGGGCCCATTGAATTCAGTTCTTGCTCTTCCAGCTTCTCTTGCCGTTCCCGTGGAGTCTGATATTCATTACTTCTTCTCTCCATCGAAATTATATTTTCTTTTGGTTTACGATGTAGACATTTAGTAGAAAACCAGCGAAGCGTAGAGGAACCGATTTCTTTTTCCGGTGCAGTAGCCGTAGTAATTATTTATTACAACTATTTTGGAGCGAAAATTTTGTTTTGCTGCAACTATCTCAGTGTGTATTCTGGATACTACGCAGCAAAAATGAAATTCAGTGAGGTTTCAGCGCTTACTGATACAGTTAATTTTTTGTATGTCATCTAAGGTAGGAAAGGAGTGTGCTGCAGATGAGTTGACGTGTGCTGCTCAGAAGAGAGCAGTCATTGCTTACGATAATTTGAGTTGGCCGTCGTAGCGTTTTCCTCTATATTTTAGTAAGGAAAGTACAATCAATGCAGAAGTGTCATCACAAATTTCTTGTGATGAACCAGCAGCAAGTCAAGGAAGATTAGATTCCGCACTGGCCTATATTAGGCAATTTTATTGGTTATTGTGCGAATTTTTTCACGCGCGGGTCCACTAGTTCGGTTAATATTGAGCGTCCACAAAGTTGCGAAATTCGGTTAATATTGGTCGTCCACAACGCTGAAGTCGGCTGGCCTGCAGCAGCGTTATGGACGACCAATATTGATCGAATTTTACAAAGTAAAAACTTTAGATTTAAAGATTAGAAAAAACTTGAGCCTGTATTGTGTTTCTGGGGACTTGCATCGCAATTAAACTAGCGTCCAAGTTTGTACGCTTTGTTTTGACGCAATATTACATTTTTGAAATACTAGATAATGGCAATAAGTGACATACCAGGTAAGTGCATATATCCAACGGTTAAATGACGATGGTTTGGGTGTATATTTTACTGTTATCTAGAAGTGAACAACGCAATAATTATTTTTCACTGCTGTCAATACAAAGAAATTCATAAACAAATTTTCAATGTAACACTGTGCAAACGAGCGTATATTATGTTAACTTGGATACCTATGCGAGTGGCATCTGCTATTAATGATCACTTGTCTTTGTTTTTGTTCACTTCTCGCCCCCACGTGCGCTGAGTAAAGATAGATAGTAATACTCGACTTTGTTCATTTTTCCGTTTTTATCCCTTTATTGGAGGTGTTGAAAGAATTTATTGCAGTTTCCAGATGTGACAGTTATTTGTAAATAAGTCATCATTTACGTTCACCAGTAATGTGATTTAATCAATTGAGAGCTAAGAATGATTTTCTATTCTGTAAAAAAACTGCTTTTTATTTCAGTTTTGCGCGTTCACTAAAGGCAGTCGCCGTACTGTGCACGCTGTCAAGCTTGTTCTGTAAAGCAGAGATATCTCATTATTGTAGAACAAGCTCCAGATCAAGCGTATCAACAAACAGTAAATATGTGTTACTTGAGTTGTTATGCGAGTGTTGTCAGAAGGTAGGCTAAAGCAAAACAAAGAGACGTGATTAAGGATTTTCCACTGCTTCAAGGAATTCTGGTCGTAACTCAGCTATGTATGCTATTTCCTTAGAAGAGAAATATGTACTTGGACTCTACGCATCAACTTTGGAACACTGCAAGCATTCCAAATATCGCTTTACAATATGCATGTTTTTGTTTCAGAAAGGTGACGTGCTGCTGTCAGTAAACGGCCAGTCGCTGTTCGGTCTGAGTCACGGCCAGGCTGTCGCATTACTAAAGGCCACCGCAGAGCTAACAGGAGTTACCTTATCCTTGCTCGACGGCCCTGAGACGTCCAGTTCCACATCGTCTTCCAATTTCGTTCCATCGTGGCTGTACTGGCAGAAGCTGCCGCGGCCGCTGCAGATCTCCCGTAGTGTGGTCCTCCAAAGATCCCCGGGTTCTTCCCTCGGCTTCAGCATCGTGGGCGGATCGGACCCCAACAGAGGATCTGAGCCGATCCATGTCCTGTTGGTGGTGGCCTCCTCCCCAGCGGCTGTGGACGGGAAGCTGAGGTGCGGCGACAGGATTCTGGCCGTGGACAACTACTCCCTGGAGAACGTGTCGCACTCGACGGCAGTGGGACTGCTCAAACAGGCTGGTCAGAGGGTACATCTCGAGGTGGTGTCATGGCTCGGGACCGAACTTTGAGACGCCTTATTCACAAATCTAATAGACTACACCTGCTCCCCGACTGTTCAAGTTAGGAAATATAGAACGACGAACAGACAGGGGCTAGAATTGAATTATTATCTACTTTTTGTGATAAAATCACCCTATTCATAACAACTTTGACAAGAGTATGGCAGTTTATATGCAGTGCTAAGTAATAATGAGCAGTTTCAATAAAAATGCGTTTTAATACTGAACACAGTACACTCCTTTCACAGTACTGTATTCAGCGAGCTGAATAAGTAAAATGTCGAGAAAACATATGAAAATTCAGAGTTCAAGCATCTCTTTTGTTCAGAAATTGAGAGGGAATGTTTGTGTTATCTAAGCAAAATACCAGGCTCTTTAGGTTGTAAAAATGATTTGCAACTCGCTTCACAACATTAGAATCTGTGAATAAACATATTATGGGTGCTAAATGAAAAGTAGTCTCTCCTTCACTGTTATCAGAGTCGTTCACTGACAAATCCATTGAATTTGAACATTCTATGGCCTGTATAAAACAGTTGAATGAACATGAAATTCCAGTGACTCTCACAATTACTGAAGAGCCAGAGGTTTCAGTCTCTGATGACCAACTGTTTTTTAAGCTGTTTACTGTAAGTGCCTCAGATATACAAGTTACTCCTATTCACTTTCGTACAATAATTTTCGAAATACCTGCTATCAGAGCTAAGTATATTTTAGTGTGCTATTCTTCTTTTTTTTCATCAGCTTTGTTCATAATGCTTTCAGCCAACTCGGTTGCATGACACTGACTAAGTTCCTTTTTCAAATCGCTAGTCCAGATACGTTTCCTGGTACTTTCAGTTTCTCACGATCATTCATCTTTCTGCATCACACTATTCATCCGCGCATCCGAAAAATGAGCTTGTGACAACGTGAAGGATGAATCATCCACCCGTGTTGCAAGCCCATCTTGCGTTATGCGTGTTCCACATATTGTCATCCATCATTTAGTATGCTGCATGTGCTCTAATTATCCTCTAAGTGCCTTCAGTAGAACAGTAATTTGATTTGACTCCATCAGAAAACAAAATTAGCTACGATCCAGCTTTCGTGAGCCTAGCTACATCTTCACTCGTACTGAAGATTGTTCGGATGAAGCTGAAATATTTTACAAATCTTGACACTGGAATATAATATTTTGATGCTAGACGAGATCGATACTTTTTTGTTGCTGCCACAGCCCGGTGTCTAGTGCGAGTGTGCTGGTATGTGTGTGTGATTGTGTCAACATTGAAACTCCCTTTACCACCTATGGCTACAAAAATGGATCTTGAGTACCGCTGGATAAATTATTGAAAGTTCTTGTGCCTTAAAATTAGAACAAGTATGTATCATTGGGAGCTGTGGGTAACCTATGGGTAATTTCTCACTGTAGAAAAGAGTTCAGCATCATCAGATAGTATAATCTGCATTGCCACTTACGGCTCTCAAGTCTGAGGCATTTTCTTTTGTTTCCTAATGCAAGAATAATCTGGCCTCTCAGTTTGTTAATATTTTGTAATGTTAGAACAGTAACACAAAGAAGCTTTGTCCAATAGTTACATTGCTCCTAACGCCGAAATCATTGCAACGCTTCTGTTTTACGCTAATTTTGTGCTCTGAATTTCCCTAGAAAACTGTATGGTATCTAGTTGATGTCACCAAGTGCAGCGCACTGATATCTAGTAATTGGGATTTTTCTTATTCATGCCACCAAGATGGTCATTAGCGAAACCCGTGAAGTCTAAGTCTGCAGTACGCTAATATCTTGTCACTGACTTCATTATTATATAGACACAAACGATTTTCATGAACGGAATTGTAAAGTGACGAATGCGTCGTCTCGTGGATAACTAATTTTTGTTATTGTGGATGACAAATACTGTTGTTATTATTTTCACTGTTACGCAATGGATGCTTGATACCACAACATACAGTATGCGTTGCATTTGATTTATACTTTACTTTGGGTGCTATGAAGTACATGGTGTAATGTTGTATTGCTTGATATGTGGAAAGTGTAAATGCGTCGCTTAGTATCTTAAGTTTCCTGTTGTACTATACTTCTTTAGATCTGTATTGCCTTATTGATTTTGAGCGCTTAATAATTCGTATGATAAATCTGTGTCCTATTAAGCACTTCATTGTTAAGTAGTTGTGTCTTGAGTAGCTTCTTAGTATTTCAACAGCAGAGCTGGTGTTAGATTTCCAATGCTGGAGCGTACAGTACAGAAGTAGAAAAAATACATAAACGTAACAANTTAATATTTCCTATGAAAATCTGTGTCCTATTAAGCACTTCATTGTTAAGTAGTTGTGTCTTGAGTAGCTTCTTAGTATTTCAACAGCAGAGCTGGTGTTAGATTTCCAATGCTGGAGCGTACAGTACAGAAGTAGAAAAAATACACAAACGTAACAAGTCGACGTCCCATGTGGATGGTATTTTACCCTACAAATGTCCTATAATTTTCAATACATGAGCGGGTTTGCGACACTCACGAGCTAATGCTTTTCGTAGGGGAACGGCAAGTTTGAACTGTGCAGCAAAGTGTTAATATTTATTAGGTTCCGCATTATCTGTGCTAAACATGTCGGTGTGCCATACTACGTGTAATAGTTCACACGGGAGCTGACAAAATTTGGTGCAAAATAAGCCTTCTCCAATAAAAATCACCTTTTATATTGTAGGTGAGGAGGACCAAACTTCTAGTAGCCCACTGGATGTGAGATAGGTACGCTAATCTAATAAGTTTTTGACTATAGGGGATTTCAAACTTGATAGCTCCAATCACCCTATGCATTATTTTTTTCTCATAAGCTAATGATAATCGACACCGTGTAGTGCTTAACAATAATTTGTGAGTACATTACGAAGTTCATGACGACGAACTTACTTCCAAACAAGTACTTTTCATGATCCCTGTATGGGACAATCGCACAAAAGCTCTAAGTGCCTTAGTAAGTTAGTTTCATTGGTTATTTTATTGTACCATTAGCTTTAGCACGGCTCCATGTGCCCTAAAGTAGTTAATTGCAGATATACAGTCTTTTTGAAACAAGCTTCTGTTATTGAACAGAGGAATATAGTGCACTATACGTTTGCTGGAGTATACTGATTTTGTTGGGGTCTATAAATAGCACAAGTGCAGTAGCTCTCGTAGGAACCATGTTATTTCCATTCGGTTCGGTGAAATGTACTGGTTCACAGAGCTTGTCAAATTAGTTGATCAATAATCGCTATTTACCGATGACTGGTCCCTTGCAGAAAACACTTGCTGTAAATTTGTAGATTCGCTCCAGCAATTTCTGTGGCAGTTACCTCCTCATCTGCCAGTAACTCTAGCTACAGTGTACGTTACAATGTCTCTGACGGGAGTAGCTAAGGCTGTTTTAATTGTGGCATTCTTTATTATAAGTGAAAAATCTCGTGGTATTGTTATGAACTCACCGTTATTGCCATGATGAAGATCTCCTCTGCTAAATTCTCCTACACTTTGGTCCATGCAGATATGGTATGATTCCATTTCCGTATTGATATCGCTACCTTATTATTCAAGCGCATCGTATAAGCGGCGTGGACTGATAAATCATCAATCATGCTATTCTCAGCGGTAAAATATCCTAGTAAATCACTCTTTTTTTTTGTATAATTGTAACGTTTACTAGGCCTTGCACGCACGTACATTGAAACTGCATATGAAGGTAGCAGTTACGTAATGTAGGTACGTGACTAAAACAGTGGCCTATGTAGGTAACAACTACTTATGTGGCTATAGCAGTGGCCTATGTAGGTAACATCTACTTATGTTGTTATAGCAGTGGTCTATGTATGTAACAGCTACTTATGTGGCTATAGCAGTGGCCTATGTAGGTAACATCTACTTATGTGGCTTTAAAAGTGTCCGATATCTGTTTCTTGCGAGCTGCTGGTGGCTTATGTAGCTAATACTTTGGAGTATTGCTAATGCAGGCCGCGGAGAGTCATCACAGTGTATATCACAGGACACCCACCAATGGTAACAGCAATATGTGCCGCATATTGCTGCCTTTGCAGCGTCACACTTGGAAGCTAATTGTACGATACAGTAACTCTTATAAAAAACACATTATTGCCTTCGATGAAACTGGTAAATTGCATTAATTTCTTCGATATATAGTTGGTAATATTCATAAGAATCGCATGAATTTATTCGCTAAAAGTAGAAACCCTCAAAAGAATCGCGTTTATTTCTTTTGGCAAAATTGTAACCTTATAAGAAAATCACAATAATTTCTTGCATGAAAGTAGTAAGCCTTATAAGAACCACATATCAAGTTCTTCTGAGAAATTGGTTAACCTCATAAAACTAGGATTGATTTCTTTGTGAGAAATTGATACCCTTTATGAGAATAGTATCAACTTCTTTGGTGAAAATACACTGTTACCGTACTCTTCAAATTAACAAATTAGCACTCCGAGTACCTGTACATATGAGTGACACACATTTGAGCACACAGTCCGCACATTTTAAGTTCAACACAAGATGTATGTACGTGCAATACAACGGCTTGTTACATTTCTGTCATACATTTATGTAGGTGTGAACGTCAGTGTAGTTTCCTAGTAGTTTATTGTTTCTTTAGATACGAATCTTTATAATGGTTCAAACGTTACAATAAAATATCACTTAATGCTGAGTCTTCTTAACCTTTTGATGCTGTGTTTTCTTATCGGAGCTGGACACGGTCCTTTTACGGCTTTCTTTTAGCTTCACAGCACCCTGGCGCCCGGTGCGATATGTCAGCAAATTGGCTTCGTGTGCACAGCTGCCGTGGGGTATTTTTTTTTACCTTTTTTTAGAAATGAGAGGGTAGGTGGAAGGGGGCGCAAGTCATTGTACCTTCCGCCGATGGCGCCATAGTTCTTAACGATCCGTAGTCGACTGCAATCGTACTTACTCCTTTAGGGCCAGTTTGGTTGAATTAGCGGCACGAACCAGCGCGTGTGAGTTTCCGAGTAGAGGGTGCCGTCAGGTTGACTTTGCCTTTACGCGCCCTACAACTATTTTCTGGAGGCTTGATGGGAGGAGGGGGGGTGAACTTTGCCCAGTTACTGCGAGCAATACAGTCAGCGGCCGAACGGTCCGTCTGAGTTATTACAAAAAACGGTACTTTTTAAGAAGGGCTGCAAACTCCCACAACTGGTTTTAAATTACATGTTTTTTTTTAACTCGAAGGGACGCAGGTGATGAGGCAACATTATTTCCTTGAATGCTGTCAAAATCGTATAGTCAAGAAACAAACCTTCCAGAAGAACGTCTTTCTGGACTAGCATTAGAGAAAATTAGAAAACGTAGCAAAAACTCCACGTCCAGCCATGTTAAGCATACATACGGTGGGTAGCAGTACACACTATCCGAAAGTCTGTATGTGGTATTACTAAATGTCTACATTTTACTGGATAAGAGTGCAGAACATCCGAAATAATAATGGATATTTGGGCAGAGTAACTCAGTGAAGATGGATAGACGGGTTGAATTCCGTATACTAGGTCATTCTGAGGGTGCGTACCTCCACCGGGCAGAGCATTGTTAATGAAATATTCAATAGATCTTGAGACTAGGTCACCAAAATTTGGTCATTTATGCCTCTTGATAGAAACAACAGTTTCTGTAATTTTCTTGAAGTACTGTCCTAACTTTTTGAGTTATGTTCTTATACCTAAATATTCTGAAGAAAATTAGTCGAACAGATGAGCCGATCATCACTAAAATTTGGTCATTTGTACCTTTTAAAACCTTTCACAATTCCTGCAAATTTCAGGAATATCTGTCCATAACTTTTGAGTTATGTTCTGACAAACGTTAGACAAACATTAGTCAAACGCACAAACGGAAGAACCTATCATCGCCAAAAAAAGGTAATTTGTGTCTTTTAACATGACGTTCCGTTCATAACTTTTTTCAGCTGTATTATGTACTAACAATCATGAAGACAAAGAAACAATGAGCAACAAAGTTTGGCCTTTTGCTCCAGGTAACAACCCCAACAATTCCTGAAAATTTCATGAAGATCCGTCCATAACTTTTTGAGTTATGCTACCAAGAAAGAAGAGACAGACAGACAAACAAATAAACAAAAAACAAACAAACGGCTAAGCGGATCTTCATCAAAAGATAATCATCTATTCATTCTAACATAACTAACAATCCCTGTAAATTTCATAAAGAGCCGTCTATTACTTTTGAAGATATCTTAATAACAGACACAGACTAACAGGCAGACAAAGAGACAGGCTCTCGAGCAGTCTCTCCAAAAATATAACTTTCCGGGTAACGTAAAGATATGACGCCTGACAGAGAATGCACAGCAGGTATGCTGGATTACGATGCATTATAGTATCTTGAAACTGGTACAAATTAAGAGATTATACAATGTTTGTCTTTGTAGCAGCTTGTGAGTTGATGCAACGTTTACCTCTTAACACTCTGTTCTTACGCTCGTTCTTTTATACGTAGGCAATAAATGCTGATGGTCCGTGCAGTAACTTGTTTACATGCTTCCTAAATATACACGAAAATGCTGAAATTGGTGAACTGATTAGTGAAAGACAACAAGTTCAGCTTTAATTAAGGAAAAAGTACTGACCCAAACTGTGCACGCTTTTCCGTGCTCAGACACGAAATAAGTACCATAGCGTGTCCGACTGTTCGTGCAGGGCGGCTACAGGAAACTTTATCGCCGGTGTACTGAAAAGTGCGCTGGTTGTGTCTCTGCACGTCTCACCGAGTTTCAAAAACGTGCTCTGAGCACAACCGAAGTGGCATCCGTGCTGCATGGGCACGCAATGGCCGGTGCTACTGTCGGTGTATGGCTTTAGGAGAACCAGCGCACCTGGTTTTTCTCATTGGGGATTGAGGAGAATGTACCAGAGCTTTGTGAGCAGAGCGCAGCACGAGGTTTTTACATATAAAGAACTTATGCCTATGGTGGTTGGCAAAAAAGTGCTTATGTTGGAATAGCCTTATAGAAGTGACCGTATATGGGTACATGCTCGGTAAAAGGTTAACACGTTTGCTGTTGTTATTTGTTAATTTAATCATTATCGTATTAAATTTAAGCAACGTGTTTGAGAATACCTCGTCACCAGCCAGCTTGAGTTCTCAAGTACTGTTTACTAGCTACCGATCTTAGTCACCTATTGGTGGCGGTACAAGGAACGCAGTAGGGGAGCGGGGAAACATTATTCTTGTGCAATAAGATGACAGTAAAATATACGGACAATGGGTGTAGCAGAATGTTACACTGTTTGCCTCTCGGGCGTGGAGGGCGAAAGTTCGAGCCTGCGTGCAATGTAAGTAAGTTCTCGCGACGGTTGGTTATCTGAATCAGCTGTCGGCGTTCAGACGCGGTTGCCGGGATGCTAGCCATAACAAGAACTGGAGACAGTCGAGGGGTCGCAGTTGTGGCACGAGAGCCTTCCGTCTCTGATGTCATAACTCTGACGATATGTGGTCGACTGCAGCTGTGCATTCCTTTGCGACCATTGTTATAATGCACAAATATAGAGACAAAGAAGCACACGGACAAGCAGATGCAAATAAAAGTTTGGCTCTTTGCTCAAGAGAAAAATGAAAAAAATTAGTAAAAATTTTATTTTTCTTTTGGATTAGATGTAGTCTTGATCTACCTAAAGATTTACGGGAAAAAATATTAATTTTCTCGTAGTGTTTGATGAAATAAAAATATATGAATGGAGTTTCCGTTGCATTCATTGCATTTCCTATCAACATGGTCAAAAAGGGAAATGCGTTAAAATGCGACCTGTATCTTATTCTGGGGATATATGTAGAGTCAATAGTGGGAGCTGAATTTTTGCGCAAGTGGCATCTTTATAATCCCAAAGTGCATTAATTTGCAGATTCATATCGCGACAGTTTTTAAAACTGGCAGGCGCAGCCGCTGATGCTTTGGCTCTTGTTTTTCTGAGCATCGGAAGGATGTCTGGCGAGGCAGTTGGGCAAGCGTCCTGAGCGATAAGCCAAGTTGTCACGATAATGTATCCTGTATTGTTGCAAGCGACAATAACAACAACTTCACAGCGTTGGGTAACACGAGCGCTCGTGTTCTTCAGAAAATAACAGCAACGTAGCGTTGCAGGTACCGCAAAAATAACCCAAAATTTGTTCTTAGCTAAATGACAAAAAAAAAAAAACCGTGTTGTATCTGGCGTGCAACTGAGCCAAGAGCCAATAACATGCGCCTGATTTAAAAAAAATTGATGGAAAATAAATAAATAAAATACCAGCGTTATAGACACCACAACCCGATGGAAGCCACCAACACATTGTTTTCAACAAAGAATAATACTGCAGTGTCGTACAGACATTACGCTGAGCAGCTCGTTCACCAAAGCGACAAACGCTTGGTTATTAACAAATAAGGAAGACGATGCTGCTCAGCAGGCACCTCTATATTGCACTTTAAGGAATATTCCGGTAATATTATCGGAGTAATGATGGTAGTAAAATATTATGGTTGCTCCGTACATTTTTTTCAGACCTCTGGTGTTATTTTGCTGCAAGGCTTCTTTGTTCTACGGTTTCTTACGGGTAAAAGCCTTTGAAACGTTGAATAGATAGGTATAAGAGAAGTTTTTTATTATTAGGGTTGTGATCCTTACTTGCATATAATATGCTGCATATGCACGGAAAGACTGTCTGCATATTTTGCATATTATATGCACTTTCTGAACATTGCATATGTACCACAATGCATACAAAATGCACGTGCATATTTTATGCAAGTATAATTTGCGTATACCGTAATATGCACGTACATATTATATGGAAGAACGCTTTGTATATTTTATACAAATGTATAGTATATGCATCCTGTGCATATATGCAAATTTCTTAGAACGTTTGCACCTATGCAAAGTCACAACCCTATTCATTATTTTACGATAGATCTATAGATATTTGGAATAAGCTATTCTTAATTTTGCCGAATGATTGTAAGGAGTAAAAAATTTTTTACATGTTTGGAGAAAATATTGCAGCAAAAAAGCAGAATTGCTCTGCAAAATATTTTAACTATCAATAAAGCTTGCGCACTAAAACAACCAATTTTTTCTTTTTTTTTGTTCGTGACGCAGCCCTGAAACTAATAGTATTATTCTGCACACTTCACGACGCGTGCTCTTCTATAGTTTTTTTGGGCAGTAGGCTAACGTAAACGCGTGCGCGTCATTAAACAAATAGCGTAAATAATGTACGAGTGAAAATTGTACTGAACATTGCGTCAATTTTTTTATATTTAATAATGCGCATTTATTTTGCTAGAGGTATTATTCTAAATGACTTGCCGTTATTAACTAGTACATAGTTTAGGGTGGGCCGATTTTCAACTCCTTTTAACAAAAATTGAGTCGCCTCGTGTACAAGACTCGTCATAGGGAGATAAAACTGTGACATCGTTATTTCTATGCGATTGTTATTTGTACACCTTAAAATGAATTGAAGATTTAATGATGAAAAATAGAAAAGTTTGACTACGACCAGAAGTTTTTCTCTGGAAACTTAGAAATTGAGTCTTGTGGCGAAAGTCCTTACTTATATACAGTATATAGTGCAACAAATCAGTGCTGTTGTCCAACTCCTTCTACTCTTTGCAATTGGTTGAAATTACTGAAAATGCGATTGTAACTGAGTTTTTGAGCGAATAGAAAAAATAAGAATATTATCTAAATTTAAAGCCTAGCAATATATTTTAACGTCATAATGTTTTATTAGAAACATGAACAATTCATAGTAATATCCGTTGATCTATTAATTCTCATCACGTATAGCACAGGCATTGCTCACTCAATGGAAGCAATTAATTCTGCCGAGAATAGAGTACTGTGGATGCCGAGTAAGAGAAATAGTTAGAACAACTAGAAGCTAGTCATTGGCCGTTCGAGGCAAAATACGATGCTTCAAGAGTACGACCACCACAAACGACTTAGCTGTCTCCAGTCGTATTCTATACAACGAAGACTCGAAGGTTTCACAATCATACTGTATAGTTTTTGAAGATTCTGGAACGTAGCCCTGTGAACGTGAATGAATGGATCGTCGAAAGGCACTTAGAAAGGCTTGGAATGACTTGTGATGTACACATTCCAAGCAAAGCGGTGGCGATAAACTGTTCCAACAGTTTCAGTGCATAACAAAATGGTGCCGCATATACGAAACGACGCTGATATGAGAGCTTAGGAATTGAAAAATTTGCGGGATTTTCATTGCCAAAGAAAGTCTTGGAGACCAGCAGTCAGCGGTTACGTGCACTACGGAGATGATTCGCTGCTGGCTCTCCCTTTGGCAGCTGGCTTGGACCCAAAAGAAGAAACCCAGCATCGTGACTCCACGCACGTGATGTCATGAGGATAACGTCACCTGGACTTCCCCCGAAGACGCACAGTGTACTCTCAAAATTATAAAATATTTGTCAAAATTTTCTGCTTTGCAGGACTGATGACGAAGTAAGCTAATACAAATCTTACACTCACTATTTATCACTTGGCGTGGAAATTATATGGAAATATCGGTAAATGATTTTTCGACTAAAATGGTATGCGACTCTTTGGTTTGTTTAATTTTACTTACGTATCTAGTTATATTTTAAATGGAATAACAAGACTGATTAGCTAGAAGTGGTCGTATTGGAGTTCCTTATTCTTATCACCACCCTAACACTATACTCTATATGGGCTCTCCTATTAACGGGACTTAAGCTTCTCTTAATTGAATGTCATAATTTTCCTTCCAAATTCTATTGTTTGTACATGTTCACCAGACTCTCTTCTCTGCAAATGTGCAATGCCAGCTGAGTATTTTGTTCCATAAGTATTTTCCACGGCTTGCAAACGACATGGAATTGGATAAATTCTCAAGAAAGACAGTTTTAATCTTTAGTTTGTGGTTGAAGTTTAACAACCACTTTTTCAACAACCATTATTTGAACCTGCTAATCTCTGAGCAAGAATTGACCACCGGGAGCGAAGTGACTCAGTTGCTATATAAATTTACGAGACCCACAATGCTACTCCGATCTCTTATTAGTATTATTCTAGAAACAAAGTTTTTTTTTTCATCGACTAGCACTCAGAGTATATAGGATGCTCTCAAAATGTCTAAAATTAACGATGCGTCAAATAACTAACTTTAGGAAAAAAAATTAAAAATTAGGAATTTGTTCTGCGAACTGCTACGGCGCTTTTAATTTCAATGAAAGCTTAGCTCTGTGATCGCTATAGCTTTTTTAAACACGTGCTTTAAAGCGTACGTGATGCGAGAATGGCGCTCTTTTACTTAATATATGTAAAAGTTTTGGTAGCTACATGGTTTCGACGAAATTTGAAAATCAAAGTTAAAAATTTCATAAAATAAATATAGATAAATTCTAAGATCTTCGTATTCGCAATCACCCGCGATGAAGAGAGAATACATCTGATAATTAAGTTGATGAAAATTGTTAGAAATAAAAGGGCACCGCGAAGAACAGGATGAATTATATCAATTTAGATCACCACAGATTAACTTTGCAGTCGGTGCCAACATCGGCTCATAGACTGTCAGGATATCCAAGTCACCGTTGCTGAAATGGTAGAAAGAGATGCAATTCAGCATCAACCTACGTATGATACGGCGCATTTATAATAGATAATTTGCTTAGTTCACCGTCCCACCTGTTTGTAAAGATAAAAACCGAGTCGGCGTTGGAAGCTTGGGAGGATGATCGGCAAGAATAGAACTGGACATACAAAATTGGGTTTCGAAGTAAAACAGCCACACCACGTCGAAGCTGAAGTTATATAGGTTCGATGGCCAGTATAAAACATAGGAGATTAGGCTGGTGATAGTAATTATGGACTCGCATACAGCGATCGCCCTCTAGTGAGAACTGATTTATTCCAATCCCTGATATAGAACACTCGAAAAGTCTTGTACCATACTATAAAATCATTGTCATTTGCATTAATCTAATTCCAGCGTTACGGCACACTGAGTGTAGGATTCCTTATCGGTTCACAATGTCGCCAAGACTCCAGAGCAGCTAATTATGGCATATGAAAAATTGCTATACTTTACGTTGAAAATGATGTCTATATAAAAAATGGAATTTTTTCTAATTTTAACCAAGGTTAAGAGTAGAAGAAATTGGACACCACCACTGTTTTTTATAAAGGATGTCTTGTTTTACAATAAGTTTTGTTAGTATTTTGACCTGTAGGCTCATCTTAAACATTCAAGTAAACTTTTCTACCCGTCATTACATTTTACATTTTTTACGTTCAATCTCAAGTTTTCAATTCATTTTTAGGAGCAATACAATTTCCCAAATCAAAATAATTTCAACACAGTTTTTCTCTAGCCATTTGGCATAATTTCCGTACGAATTCCCTACCTATCTAAAAAAAATTAAAATTCGGTCCACCCTAAGAAGTATAACATTCTCTTTCAAAGCCCTATTATTTATATGTAGTGTATATCGTCGAATAAATTCAATTGCTTACACCAAGCACATGACTTAATACGGTACAGTTGTGATAAGTATCCTTGAATTATTTCACAAGCTCCAACCACAAGCACTAACACCACTATTAACTGCCAGTCAGACCAATGGCAGAAATCGGTAAGATACAATACATATTGTGGAAATTACTCCAGATGGCCGAAACAAAGCACAGTGCCATAACACAATCGTTACTTATCAAACATTTGTCTTACTTCAGTACCTAGAACTACTGCATTGCTCTAGAACAGGGGTTCCAAATCGAAGGCGCTCACACCCCTGGAGGTATAGGCGAAGTCAACTTTGACTGTACCCTCAGCTGGAAAACCCACATGCACTGGTTCGTGCTGCATATATAAGTCAACTGGCCCCAGAGCAGTAAGTACAGCTGCAGTCGACCACGGGTAGTTAAGAGCTATGGCGCGATGGCGGAAGGTTCAACTACCCGCGTGCCCCTCCTATTTTTGGGCAAGGTAAAGATCCCCACGATAGCTGTGCATGCCATGCATGTTTGCTGACTCACCGCACCGTGGGTGAGACATGAAGTTTTAGGGGTGTGAATTATTTCCATGTCATTGAAAAGTTAACCTAAATTTGTGGCACAAATTTACTATAATTTTAATTCCTTATCATCTCATGAGTTATTATTGATTTTATAGGGGTGAGTCCAAACACGCATCAATCAGATCAGAAGTTTCCAGAGGTGCCAGGCCAAAAAAATCTAAGAACCACAGCTCCAGAAAAACAAACCAAATACCCTCAAAGAAAATATCAAAGCTAACGAACGCTGTAACTGCATATCAGTGCATATAACAATTCCTGTGGAGTCACGATATATATAAATAAATTTAATTTAGCAAACCCAACAAAATATCAAAGCGTCATCACCATCACTGCTCACCAGCCCACGACGACGAACTTCATTTAGCACTACAATCGCCATGAATAAATTTAGTTCAGAAGCCACCAGCAAAATATCAAAGCCTGAACATTATCGCTGCCCATCAGCCCATGACACAATAGCAGCAGCAGCTTTGCATAGCGCGTCGTTCTTCATGGGCTATTTTCACTGTAGAAATTACCTCGCTGCAAACCTGCTTTAATTACTGAGAAATTGAGAAATTGCGACAGAGGAATTTTTAGTTGAACTGCGAGCTCCATTTTGGCGGCGTTTAGGACTGCTTTAAATTTGTTCGCGAGCCCGAAGCAATATTGCTCGTAAATGTTGGGTAATTGCTGCGCTTGGGCCGATGTGCCTCCGGCTGTTGAGACTACCAACCGTCTGCTGCTATGGGTTACCGACGATAGGGCTATCATCACGCCGGCGCGATAATACTGCACAAATATTGGGACTACCAACCAGCTGCTTAAGTAATGTTTTCACTTACGTTAGTTTAAGCTGAGGTAGCGCTTCTAATTCAACCAACCCCGTTTAATCTAATGTCTGCCACTTCACCCTGCCTATCGTTACGCAGTCCGTCTGCCGTACACCTCGTTGAACTTTTTCTCGTATTCTCATTTCAAATGTGGATCACGCATTTGTTCTGTCAGCAAAGAATTAGAATAGAATAGATAGCTGGCCGTAGAATGAACAACAAGCACATTCCCAGAGAGTAGCCAGGACTTACGCTCCGGCCCTCCAAGAGCTATCGCCAATTATGAAAACTTCTGGGGGAGAAAAAAAGAAGCAGAAGAAATAATAATACCTAATAATAAAGTCACACAAAGAGTTGATGGCGCAAGCACAATTAAATGCTGCAGATCCGGAGAGCTTTTAGACGGTAATTTAGTCGTGGCATGAAAAATGAATTACGGTGGCTTTGGCCGATAGGAGTCTGGCACTCCTAGAGGAGGAGTTCGTGGCTGTGGAGGATGTTGCTCCCAATATTTGTCGAGGTGATTTGCAAATGCATTGATCGACTCTGCACCAGCAACATCGGAGGGTAGTCTATTCCAGATGTTCACGTTGAAGTTCGAGAAATACTGCGGAGTGGGAGTAGTTCTTCGATCTTCATACTTGAGTTTCTGGCCGTTGTTTTGGTTTGTAAGCGATCATTTTCATCTCTCTCAAAGAGTTCCGCTGAAGGCACGTCGCTTAAGCCATTCAAATACTTGATAAATGGGGCGCCCTGCTTTGTGCAAAGAAACTATTATGTCCTTGATATGTACTCAAAGTTCCTGGTAATGAATCCTAGTGCTCTGCTAGCCTTATTGACACTCCTGTCAACTAGCTGACTGTGTTGTAGATCGTTTGTGACAGTAACTCCCAAGTCACGTTGTTGGGTGACAGCAGCTAATTTTATCTCGTTCATTAGCAATTGGGCTGTGGGGTTCTCCAGCTCTATCCCATTGTGCATGACCGAACACCTGTTGACATTAAAGCTCATCTGCAAAATTGTGGATTAAGCCATGAGGCGGTCAAGGTCTTGTTGGAGTTCAATTCTTTTTCTGGCAGGATAGCATAGCTTAGGATCATCTGCAAATGTAATGATTGCCCTGCAGATGTTATGATTAAGAAAGATCACTTTGTAATTTGTGAACAGAAAGGAGCCAAGCACGCTACCTTGCGGGGCGCCAAATGAAACCGACGTCCAGAGAGTCATCTCTCCAAGCAGAGTCACTCGCTGCTGGTCACCAGGGAGCCAAGCACGGATCCTGCGTGAGTAGTCTCCCTGTATGTCGTGGGCTTCTAGTTTTTTCATTAACTGTTGACGGGGTTCTCAAATGCCTTTTAAAAGTCTAGGTAAACGAGGGCTACACTTTTTTTATCAACTCTGATTTTCGTAACTTTCGAAAAAAGTCCAGCAAGTTAGATTAGATTAGATTAGATAGGCGGCAGTAGACGAACCAAGAGGCCCATTCCCAAAGAGACACCGGGACTAACACCCCGGCTTCTTTGAGCTATTGCCATTATGTTAGTAGGATATAG
>LQNS02278080.1:7783958-7807398 GCA_001587735.2 Parhyale hawaiensis
CAGAATTGAACAGCAAATTCTAAGTGTGGCCTCACTAATGCCTTGTACAATGGGACAATGATGTCCTTGGACTTGTATTCGAAGTTTCTGGTGATGAATCCGAGTACTCTGCTTGCCATTCAGCCACAGGTATCAATCTGGCGACGAGCATTAGATCCCCATTGTCCTGAGCTTCATGTCATATCAAATGGATGGTCATGACGCCAAGGAACGGACAACTTGCATCCAGTTACTGTTTCTGAGGGGGTTGCTCTGATAGGTACCCCAGAAACTTGTTCAAGTCATCAAGTGCTCCTGTCAAGCAGATAGACTACAGAACACAACGTAGTAGCTGTTAAAATGCCAGTCTCTTATATTACGCTTTCTGTACATGGAAACTCGAGGCTATCTGTGAGAAATAGAAGTCTTCCGTTGAGCCTGAAGTTAACCTATATACTATCAACGATTGAAAGGTAAATGTTAATACTACTGTGACCAATAAATCAAACGCTACACTTTCAGAAGCAATTGATGCATGTTGATAATAGGCACTCAGTGAAACTCATTCTTCTTCCAATTTCTAGTGATAATTTTGAAAAATACCAGTTGCGTATGTAGGTTCGGGATGGCTACAATATAAAAAATGTGCAGTTTATAATATTTCAGCTATTTAAGTTGACTTTATAGATATAATAATCATCTTACTGCAATCCTTGAACCTAAAAACCTAGGTATAGACACCAAAATCAAGTTTCTATCACATATGTTAACGAAATTATGGATGTGTCAATTTTTGTTGACGCTGCGTGGTGGCCGTATTGGATTTTTACAGTTTTAAGAAATTGCTCAAGGGTGACAGCTCTACACTCACCGAGGTGACATTATTTACATTATAAACAATCAGAATCTACAAAGAAAAAACTTAATCAAAACATGGTTGACCTATCTGGCTGCCAGACTATAGTGATAAACTTGCAAGAATATTGATACAGTGAACGTTGAGTTATGTGACTTTATGTTCTTTGACCTAATTTCTAATGTGTCACGTCTTATTGCAGTTGTCTAAATGTACAATTCAGGTGAAGAAAAAGAGAATGTTCTTTGTACTAACATATAAATTCATATAAAGCAACAATATAGCAATTGGAACATGACATAGCTATGTAAGCAGTATACTAAGTGAAGACTGTCTACGTGTTGTCCTTGTCTTAAAATGACTCAGAATAGTTTATCGTCCATTGAATTAGTGAGCCCTTTAATGCCAAAAGATGTTATCGACCCGGCAGCAGTTTGAATTATCTGCCGCAGAGTCTCCTTCGATGTATATGGAACACCTCCCTCATGCACCTTCTTCTTCAAGATGGACCACACATGTTCGATCGGGATGAAGTCGGGAGAAGCATAAGACAAAGTCATAAGATGTGCCCTTTGAGGCTTAGACTACCCAGGAACACCGTGGGGACCTTGGAGGAATGCGATATCGCATTGTGGTGCATGAGCATTAGCTGACGTCGGCGTGCAACTGGCAGGTTTTCTAGCTATGGCCACAAATGCACTTCTTGAACGCAACAGTTGGTATTGTTGGTGATTATAGCACCTTCAGGCACTCGAAATGGTCCTACAATCTCGCCACCGATGATCCCTGCCCAGAACATTATTTTGCCCCTCCCTTGCTGCCACCGAAGTCGTGTAGACTAGGTTCTACAAAAGGTAGCCAAAGCTGGGCCCATCCGTCGGGTCCATCCACGGCAGCTCCAGCCACATTCATGAAAATGACATTGCGGGAGTCCGTCTTCATGTTTTTCTTTGCCCAAGTGATGCACTTCTCCTTTTGAGTCCCTTTCAGGAGAGATCTGGAATACGGTTTCATATCTTTGGCCTTTTTCAGAAACCCCGCACTGAGTACTTTTCAATACAGGTCCAATCCCGCACTATCGAATAAGACAACACTGGTTGCTTTGCGAGTCCAAACGACCTGCCTACAAATTCCCCGCACATCCCACTTGGTCATAGGATATGGCTTGCCTTTGTCTTTTCGGATCTTGATGACGAGATTCTTCACGTTCAACATCAATGTCTTTTGGTCCCGTAGCAGTTGTCTGGCTAACTCCGCCACAGAAACATCTCCAACCTTTGGGCAATTCGCACTTTCTATGCAGGGACAATTCGCTTCTTCTCTGCAGATGTCAATCGCCGTTGACTAAGCATCTTGTCGCACCTGCAATAAAGCGTGATACTTTGGAAATTGAGTCAAAATACATAGAGTTTAATAACTCGGCGTTTACTGCATTGCTCTTCAAAGAAATGTATCACTACATGCACTGACGTTAGTGGAAACTTTCTTTTATTGAATATCACTTTGCTATTGTGTTTCTAAACTAAAACTATTTTAATGAATCAATTTGCAGCTGCAGCTGTACTTCTCTGTGGCCAGTTGGCCTCTATCTGCAGCACGAACCAGTGGTTGTGGCTTTCCTAGTGAATGGTGCAGTCAAAGTTGACTTTACCTTTATCTTTTGTGTTAAAGGGTGGCACGTACAGAGCTGGGCGCGCCACTCGTTTGCGGGCTTTGCGGCATCGTCAAGCCGTCGTTTTTATTCTTAAAAAGTTGCGTTTTTTTCACGTCACTGTGCCACTGTGTCGATAGACATAAAACGCTTTAGATAAAAAAATATGAAATA
Source organism: Parhyale hawaiensis (assembly GCA_001587735.2). Lineage (NCBI taxonomy): Eukaryota > Metazoa > Arthropoda > Malacostraca > Amphipoda > Hyalidae > Parhyale > Parhyale hawaiensis. The sequence continues at coordinate 7,786,619 of LQNS02278080.1, forward strand.
GCTATTTCACAAGCCGACTGATTGTTACTTATGAATGATTTATTTTGATAATTTATTAATTTGTTTTTATATTACTTGGATTATTCAACTTAAAGTAAAACTCAGCCTCATCAATTTTCATTTTATTGTACTTATTTGTTATTTAGTTTAATAAGTTATCTTGGTAGCAGGAAAATAGAAAGAGAGGAGTAGAGAATACCAAATGCTGGCAAAAACACAACGTACTTGGCGAAGGTAATTAATTCATAAAAATAACAAATGCTATTTACAACAATAGAATAATATGAAAATAAAATAACAGTAATCGAAATTGACCATTGATATGGAAGATTTCTTATAAAAACTTTAGACTTACTTAGAAAATGAGGTAGTTACATTGAAGTTTTTGTCATTCATCGTAAGATATTTAAATTTGATCGGTTAAATGTTAGTGCAATTTTATGTTGTAAAAAATGTGCTGAGAAATTTTCTGGTGTACTACTATCAATTATGCTCTGATTTGAATATCCTACTATAGTTTTCTGACTTAAATTTTTACCTCAATATGATTGTTATTGAGCTATTGGAGTGATCAGCGCCTTTAAAACAGTTCTTTGATAACCGTGCAGTGTATGAAATTGATGATTTTATACGTTGTTTCTTTTTTTCCTCGTTAATTCCATCTAACTGCGACCAAGCGCTGAACCCTAAATGGTCGTCTATAAATTTTCTCTTTCTTTCAATTTTTTTCTTTTTGAGCACTGTTAATCACTGCCGTCCCCTCGCTGACCAGTTACCACTACAACTGAATAGCCATTTCGTTCCCCGTCTCAAGCATTCTATGCAACTATGCAAGAGAAGCTGTATGCGAATGAATGAGCGGCACAAATAAAGCAATAGATATAGAAAAATGAATTATGATTTATTTGTTAAATATTACGTCACAAACATTGACTACCGATAAATTATTAGATTGACGTTAAAGCCTTGCCAGCTCATTGCGCTGGGAATAATGTGGCATAACGTAAACATTGATGGTCTCTTATACGAAACATAAATTTTCCCTCAAGTAAAATGGTTGGAAGTTTCTTGTTACTAGACTTCGGCCTAAGCATCCATAAGTTACTGCCTGAAAAATTAACGTTCTTTAATTGCTACCGCAATGAAAGTATTTTGTATTAAGGACCGGCAAACGCAATTACTGAATAACAACAACAACAACAACGAATGTGCAGCTCCGAGTAACAATTATTGGGACTGTTTCTTATTATAGTACAAGAGGGCCCAGCCGTCAAAACTGATAGCAAAAATTTTGTTATTGAGCTTTTTATTGTTTCGATTCCCAGTATAGGTTTTGCTGTATTATAGGTCTCATCCCTGCAGGCCTGATCTTCCATTAGTGAAACGCAAGCTGTACAACCATGAGTTTTGCAATAGCAAATATCCCTCCTGCAAGATAAGGCGTGAATATTAGCTTGGAATTTCGCAAACGTTAATTAAGTTGAACTAAGAAACAAATAGTTCAGTCAAAATAATTTACTGGAAAGTCCCAAGGCTCACCGTATTGTGGATGCCAACTGATTGTTGACATCAAGCGTGGAAAAATTCAATATGAAAAGGCGTCTGCTCAGCGTGAAGATTCAACTACTACGATATGATTCAGCAATGAAAGCAGGAATCCAGAGGCTGTGGATCCAGAGCCCGGGATCCAAAGGCCGGAGATCCAGAGCTATATTTGTCACCGGTACTCCAAGCGCTGACATTGTATGGTATCTCAACGTGTTTTTCAGTACATGAATTTTCTCCTATTAAACTCTGAACAGCGTGATGGAGAGACGGACCAACATTGGAGCAAGAAAGCAAGCAAGAGAGCAAGAGAGCAAGATAACAAGCAAGCAAGCTACCAACAACTGTATTTTATTAAATAGTGGATGTTGGTATTAACCCAAGAGCTAACACTCCTACTCCTCACCCAATTATTGCCAATGTTCTTACAGATTCAGTCTCGGTTACTCCAGACACTTTGAACGATGTGCACCTCAGCCATTGCCGCACGTGAGTTATTTCCGCAAGATTTTATACGCGCTTAAATATCACAAAAGCTGTTGGTGAGGATGGAATTAGCATCGACTACATTAAAGAGAGCTTCCCGGTCACTGGACCATTATACTTTTCCTGATTGTAAATCCCTCCATAGAAACAAATACCTACCCGGAATTATGGAAAAAATTAATCATAAAACCTATTCTCGGTGGTGAAGTGACAACGGTTCGGCATCGCATCAACGGAGGCCCGGGTTCGATTCCCCGGACGGCACGCTACGGATTTACAATGCGTGGAGCATTCCAGCACCGAGAGGCCAGGCGATGCACGATGAGGGATCCTAAATTGACTCTCAGTACGGACTGCTTCTCCTGCTCTTCACACTACTGGATCTTCAAGAATTCTCGAATTAAGGCAAAAAGAAAACCTCGATAGGTGTATCCATTGTACCCTGTATACGAGATAATAAATGGTATTCGTTTGGTTTTGGTGCCCTAAATGTCCCCAGTAATTACAGACCAATTAGTTTTCTTCCCATCCTATCAAAACTACTTGAGAAAACAGTGGTGGAGCAACTGGCCAGATATCGCGACCAATCTCGCTTTATGCACAAATATCAGAACGCTTACAGGGCTCGTACCAACACACATGACGCGCTTCTCAATACAGTATACTTGAATCAGTGTGCAAAAATATAGGCGAACAACGCCCCACTCTCCTTATGATGTTGGAGCTATCGAAAGTCCTCGACAGTGCTCACCATGACATGCTACTAAATACAATACGAGCTTGAAACATTGGTCCAGACTGGTTCTTTAGCTACCTGCAAAATACGAGTAGAACCCTGGCTGTCAGGATTTCAAACTACACATCCCCATTCGTAATAAACTCGTTTGGCGTTTCTCAAGGATCTGAGCTAGGTCCCATGCTCCTCTCCATATTTGTCAATGATATACGATCTCTACAAGAAGACGTAGTTCTTTCAAAATACGCTGATAATGTCCAAATTGCAATGTCTTGCTCTCTAGGCAAACCTGATTTTGTGCCATCTAGAGCCGAAAATATTCTGTGCGAGCTCAAGAACTGGTATGATAAAAATGGCCTAAAGCAAAATGCTGATGAAACCCAGTGCATACTTTTGTGAACGTCTGAGCAATGTGCAAAACTAAACTGATTGTTCTCCACTTTCGACGCTGTAACTATTCAGACTGTTTCATTTGTTCACACCCTTGGAGTATGGCTTGATCAAAATCTCAGTTTCGACTAGCACATTCAATAACTGAGTAGGACAGTTAATGGCACGCTATTCTTCCTATTAGAGAATAAAACACTTACTAGATGAAAAAGCACGCCCCCTACTCGTACAATCACTAGTACTCTGCAGTAGGTTACAGTGTCACGCTTTATCGCAAGAGGTAAAGATAAAGTCAACTTTGCACCATTCACTGGGAAACCCGCAAGCACTGCTGGTTCGTGCTGCAGATAGAGGCCAACTGGCAACAGAGAAGTACAGCTGCAGCTGCAAGTTGATTCATTTAAAATAATTTTCGTTTAGTGACACAATACCAGAGTGATATTTAATAAAAGGTTTCCATTAACGTTAGAAATTTCCATTGTTGTAGCTATAAGACGTTACATTCTAAGACTGCGTAAACTGTAACTTTACCTATAATCCTTATTATTAACATCATCTTAACGGTCTCCTATTAATCATTTGCTCTAGAACTGTGGTTTCCAACCTTTCCTATGCCTGGTACCCCTAGAAGACTGTAGATATGTGCTCGCACCCTCTAAATCTCTTTGTGGCAGTTGAAGCTTCACGCTGAACAGATGCCAAATAATATATAATTTACATTACAGCCGAATTTCGACCCTTGTAGGCTCAACTATCGGCTGATATCCAGGTTACACTAAATCCTGAGCAGTGAGCATTTCCGGTGAATTCTTTTGACTGAACTATATTTATTTGGTGCTGCTCAACTTTAAAAAAATATTCAAACCGATATTCGTGCCTTACCTTGCAAGAAACAGAGATTTGCTCTCGCAAACTCATGTCGGTACTACTTGCGTTTCTATCACAGAAGATTAGGCCTGCTTGTTTGTCCCTTACTTTACAATAAAACCTACACTAGAAGCAGGAACAATGAAAAGGATAATTACAAAATTATTGCCGTCATTTTTGACAGCTGGGCCCTCTATAGTATAAAATAAATTCCTAGGTTTGAATGGAATGTATTCTGGCACTTCGCCCCCATGATATGAGTCCGGACGTAACTGTTTCCAGGGATTGTTACTCGTCTCAGCTCGTATGGGATTAGGGCTCGTTCTATTGGCCCGTCAAAGTCGAGCTGAGCCATGCCCACTCGCCTGAAATCTCAGACAGATGTTGCGGGTTTGCCCCGTTGAATCGAATTTCAGACGTTAACCCTGAATCAGTCACGTATGAGAAACCGGAAATCCTATCATGTTCGGCAAAACAGAGTTTTCATCTGCCTCAAGCGCACTTGGGTTGCTTTCAACACCTGCAAAATGACTCAGAGCATCGAAACCAACGCTGCTGTCTGGAGCTTCGGATGAGCAGGACTTACTTAGATTAACTTTCACGAGTCCATCGCATATGTCCGAAGTCATTACTTGAAGTGAGTTCCAGTAGTTAAACTTATAACATACTTTCAGACACTCGTTGCAGCAGCGGCAGGGGTCTTTTCCAGTCCCCGAAGGTCAAAATGGAGGGGGCGAGCACTTGTCTTGGTCGCAGGGAGGACATGGAAGTTCCTGCGCATGACCGCTGTAAAATAAGTGCATTAATACACTGGTGACAAAATTTATTTTTCTATCTGGCTGCTGACTCTGCCGTTCACAGATTATGTAACCCGAGCGGCACATTTGTAATCTTTGTACGAATATCAGTTTTTGTAACGTCCAAGCTCAAAGCAAAAGGGGTGAAAATTTTACTAGGGATATGTTCGATTGGGTGTGGTCTTTCCGAAAGTTTTGACAGAAGATTTCACTCTGTCGTTTGGAATCGCATTGAAAATGCTAGAAGCGACCCTGCACGTGAAGCAGGGTAAAAACTATTTTACTGAACTGGATAGCGTATTTGGAAGATTCGAGATCAACTGCATGGGTCGAAGTTAAATCACCTGTCTAATGTTTCGGGCAAGTCAAGCCTCAAAGGCTTTATTTCGGCGTCCAATGGACCACGCCCTCAGTACAATTTGGGGCAGATTTGGGACCTGCAATCGACACTTAGCTAGCACGCCTGGTGCTTAGATATTTGTAGTTAACGTCCTAGTAGAAATGGCATTATGTGACCCGACCGGAAATCATTTCACTAGGCGGTATGGAGGAAAAGCGCTGTTGAATGCTAGAATCAGCACCTGATTACTTGAAAATTTGAAGTGATAGACAATGATGTTTTCAGATCAGTAATTTTTGAATCACTAGTGTAAAAAACTGATAATTTAAGTTGTTTTACCATGAAATTCCGACTGATTCTCATATTACGTTCGAACTTGTACCTCATATGAATCATAAGCTCTTATCAGGAGCTATCTCTTCCCTTGAAAAAAAGAGAGAAAGCAGAAACCCTCGTAAAGAAAGAGGCCCCACTATAAGTTCACTACAACGCTCATGTGCACTGGGGTTAATAATGCCTTTCTTATTTGAAAGAATACAGTGAGCAGCAAGAATGAAAATAGACCAGCGAACAAATAAATAAGGTGATGGATTAGAACTTTAGTATTATATAGATTCAAGCGGTTCTCACCGTCATAAAATGATAGCAAAAAGTCAGCGGTCCAGTGAAACTTTCGTTTTTATCTCTGTTGTCTGCTATTAAAAGCATTGCTTAAAAAAAAAAAATTCAACAGCTTGCCTGTAGGGTTGGATATATTTATATATAACGTAACCAACATATGTTTCCATGTTTCCAACATGACCTCCACATATGTACGGGAATGCGCTCCGACACGCGTTGTAATCACATTTTTTGGGTTACCGGTACTACGCAAGTTGTACAGCAGTCGTACCCTAACAAGTAATAATGATGATTGAAACACGGGTTACGGTCAAACGGATAGCAGCTCAAAAACATATTTCAGTGGTATAACGAGTAAACTCGGTAGCTTCCTGTAAGTCCTAGGGTAAAGTTTTTGGAAGTGGCATGAAAAAGAAATTGTATACATTTGTTTAATAAAAATGGTAATTTAAGTTGTTTTTCCCCTAGAATTCCGACTGATTCTCCTATTACGTTTGAAATTGCACCTCATATGAACCATAAGCTCTTATCCTATATGATTCAGCAGTCCAAACTTCCTTCGGTGAAATTATGATTAATCAACAGAATGTTCTTTTTGTTTAACATACACCGCTCGTCAACAGATGGCTATGCCACATCTACATTTAGGGTAACGGTAACAACTTTTCAAATTGTGGTAGCCCAAATGGTTTGTGATTACAATGCGCTAAAGATTCATGGCAGGTCTTTCTTAAGAGGTGCGCAGACGAGCGACATCTTTGCTGATTTCAACCAGACAAAAACTGTCGGATCGTCAAGTTTGGCACGGCATTTCAATGCACACGTTGCGGGGGAAACGTTTTTAAGGCGGCAATGTCCTAAGGTAAAGTTTTTGGAAGTTGCATGGAAAAGAAACAGTAAACATTGGTTCAATAAACTTTATTGCTTGTTTATACGCAGGCTTTTTAGTCAACGCAGATAGTACTCAGCAACTGAATGTTTTTGGCTATCTCTTAGGTTGTAAGCAAAAGTCTTAGATGTAAGTTTTCTGCGGCCATCATCATTGTAACCTGGAGACAAGTGCGTTTTTTGCTTTTGGCATTGCAGTTACAATCGCCATGATCTAATGTAATGTTTTAAGGAAAACGGAGGCGTTACATGCCACTATGGTGAACAGATAATAGTGAAAGCTATTGGACTGGCAGTTGCTTCGAATTATCCCAAATCTAAGAAAAAGATTCACCTAGATGCATCCTGCTGAACTCGCTCTCCAAGTAACTTCTTCGCCGAGTCTGGTGGAGCATTTGTGGGCGAAATGCCTCTTTCGAGAATTTTTGCTTCTCGTCTGCATTGGGCTTATTGCTGCCCCGTACCCAAACAACGGTAGCGTCTTCAGCGCGCTCGAATTTTTTTCCTACCTCTCAGAGACCGTGACAGTTGAATGTTCAAGTAGATTGAAGACCAAAGTGTATTTATCTGCTTGTTTGTTTGTTCATTTTCTGGCACGCTTGAAGAAAAGGGATAGGCGAATATTAGGCCAGGTTGGAGTTCCTAGTTTTCCGGTCTCAGCCGGTTATAGATGAAAGCAGATGGTGGCCTCATCTTTATACGCATATTTGCTCAGCCAACTTTGATATCCAAGCAAAACAGTTATCCATAGTTTCTTTTAGCTCAACCATGCGCCTTGCTTTTTATTTTCTTCTCGCATTCAAACAAGGACTCTATAGGCTTGGGCACCCTATCTCAATAATTGCTCAGTCACTCAACTACTACTTATGGTTTGAATGTCACGCTATAACTACGCGTCATTGCAACTTAAAACTAACTCAGAAGTAGGAGGTATTTTCAAAACTTGACCATTGCTGCTGGCTATAACAAACAAACTGTTAGAAACGACTCATACCTTAAATATTCTTTATGGTGGCATAGCAATGTCCAAGCCGAAGTCTTGTGCGCTGCAACGCAATCAGGTACAGAATTGCGTGGCAGTGCAACTTTTGCGTGCGTGTGCGGGCGCCTTTAGGCAACTCGCAGGTTAACTTTGTTCGGACGAGCGTCGAACAGGCAGTAGCTAATCCAGAAATGAGAAAAGTGATATCAAAACAGTTTTATAACTAGTGAAAGTTGGAGAGAAAATAATAGCAACAGTATAGCCAAAGTAACTGAGGTTAAGTAGAAAAAGGACAGCTGTTGAAAAAAAAGTTATCAATTTACTTGCCAAATCATCAAAACTGCGGTGGTAGAATATTTCGCCATTGTTAATACTTGAAGTTAAACCAAAATATAGTCAAGTCTGAAATAGACAAATAATTGATGAGCGTTTATAAGAATATAAAGTTCTAATAGAAAACGTCCCGACTAAGAGTAAAATTGGGGCACCTGTTCTTGCTTCTGAAGACAATTCAAACCAATAACTTTTCTTTAAGAAAAATCGCTGCAGCGTAAAACTACAAAACACCGGCAATACTTGAACGCTCGAAAGCGAACGGAGTACGATAAGCGTTGCAGGAATTGTGAATGAAATTACCACTTTCTGCGTTACCGCGCGTCACCATAAGTACGACTTTTAAGCACCATCGCTTAGAAATTTTGCTAGCTGGAAGGTGAAAACTTCGGACTGAGCGTTTTAGCAGCGCGCATCCTATCTTTTTTTTTATACGTTGATGTGAAGGGACAGAATCACTGTCGGTCGCCTGTAATGAAGTATATTTAGTCATGACACAGGATTTCAGCTGGCAATATTCTCTTTATTACTACTGTGTATATTTTTGAATGAATTTACATATCTTGTTTTTTGAGCTTCTATAGCTGAAGTACTATAATTAAAAAGTTTATCCAAATTTCTAGGGTTAAATAAACGGTGCAAAGATGAATAGACGTTTGTGGGAGACATCTTTACTTTCGAGTAATCTTCACACACCTTCACACTTTACTTATTTCTCATTGCCTTCTTCTGTTCATACCACAGTTCTATTTTTCTCTTTCTGCTTGTTCTGATGGTTCTTATTCTACCCTCCGTCTTCGTTTTGGCTTCACGCTCCGGCGCACAGCAAAAAACAATACACATTTATATCTTTCCCCTTTCTCTGGGTTTTGTATATCTTCAGGCGTTTCTTATTTAGTGACGCACCGAACAGCTGTCGTAGGGAAATGATAAATTTATTTCACTGCTTGTGAGCATGTGCAGGTAGGCAGTTCTCGCTATAGGTTGGATTTACTTTATATCCCGTTCAGATGTAGGCCCAAAATTTATAGTGCCAGGTATTTTTTATAGCTTTCGTGGTTGCGATTGGTTCACATTTTTCAGCACTAATGCTAACGGTCAAGAGGCTTTCTACGTCTACGTGTACCCATTACCAGACTCACTTTCCATATTAAGTTTACATTAATTAAACATTGTCAGTGATGATTGCAGATGAATTTTCATATAAAGATTCTTTGCTTTCCTATTTAATTAGTGTTGTTTATAAATTTCTTATTTCTGCAAGACTTTTCCTTTGCTTTCCGAGTAAACAGAAAGCACGAATTCAGATTAGAACTCAACTCGTGGTTTCCAAAGCGTGTTGGATTAAGACTCTATGAACCTGTAGCCACGAGATTTTTGTACGGTTACGCCGATTGCCTAAAAAATATGGGAGTGAATTAGGCGCAATCTCGAAGTCTAGGGAAACCCATTCTGGAACATTGCGGGTGGAGTCTTAATTTGGCAGTTATTAGGATAAAATTGTAAAAAATCTGCAAAAACGTTTTCTGCAAAGTGTATCAGCCATGATACTTTAGACTTTTTTTCATTTTTTGTGCATCAGTTGATCAAGATGCTTATAAACAAAGGCTTTATTGTAAACAAGGGGAATTTATTCAGCTCATAACCATAAAAATTTTGAGGCTGTCGTCGGTGTCACCTCGGTGTTTCTTAACTTGAGTCGAACTGGGCGGGGGCACCTCGGATCCATCCCGAGAGTCTTATTGCAACATGTCTTAGGTCTTACTATAGGTACGTATTTTCGTACATGAGTGAACTCTCATTGATAGACACCTCATCTATGATGCATGACGAATGCATTGGGTTTGGTGGAATTCCTGTTACAATGCTCAATTTCTTACGAATTGAAAGTTTTATTTATCTGAGAACGCATTTTGCAAAGCACTCGTACATGTATGGGAAATTTGAACGAATTCCAGCACCTTCAATGAAAATCTAATTTACTGATATAGGCTCTGTCCATCCCTAGTGAAATACTTATAATGCAAGCAAAAACGAATTGAGATCTCCGCTCTGCTTCATGATTCACGCAAGAACTATCATCGAATTTATGTACATTGAACCTTTGGGCACCACAGTTTCCAAATCTCATAATCTTCAAGTACATCATATTTGATGGAGACGAGAGCATTTGTCCTGCAAGACTTGACACAAAAATGCTTACGAGATGAAGTTTTCCATCAACCGCTAATTAGCATTAGCGGAATCACCATGAGTATATCTGGCTGCACGTTCTCACACTGAATAATCAGTCCTAATATTCACACTTACCTACTTGCGGTAAGTGCCTAATTGAACTTAAAGTTTTATTTTCATTTTTGTTCCTATTTTCATTCGCGCCACAAAACTTTTGCAAGAAAGAAAATTACGAGGGCGTTCGAAATACTTTCTAGAAATTTCACACTAGATCTTTATTGCTCAATTGCTCAACTAGTAACGTGGAATGTTACCTGACGTATTAGTTAGTGTTAGTCTGTAAATGTGAGACACGACAAAGTTCTGTTCATGGCTAATGGCAACCAGTTTTATTAGATACTGGCCTTAGTCTTGCAGATCATATCAATTTGCAAAGAAGAATCGCCTTCACAGATGTCTTTGTACAAAGCCTAACGATACTTACTATTCGTCTTTAAGAAGCGCAGTACCACTTTTTTTGCTGGTAGCAGATTTAAAGGAAACTTGAAAATAATAAATTTTCAGCAAATTTAGCGCCAATCGTCTTGAGCCAAGGTCAGTTAGTCAGCAATGCTTATCTTATCCTAGTAAATTTAAATCATGCTGAAGTTATTAAAATCCATCTACTGAAACACACGATCACACTTGACACATCGTATGATGACTCGTTTCTCCAGAAATTTTAATTTCAAAGTATAGGTTTTCATTTGTGTAAATTTTTTCGACCGTATGCTACGCAAAAGTTATAAAAGTAGGTAATGCAATAAGTTAAATAAGAACTGCCCTGTGCAGTGAAGCCCAAGCGCAGGCAGTATTGGCAATAGCGTGTCTCCGTGTTGCCTCTGTAGAATTCTGTGTCTGTTGTTGGGAGAGGTCATGCTGTGCTGCAAGTATTTCTGAAGACTGTAGTTTCCATCGACTTCATAACACAGCACTGGCAATTCTTTCAGCAGCGGCATGTTGCCTCATCGAAGTACCGTAACCTTAAATATGGTAACTGTAACTAGAAATTTGGCGGCTGAAGGCGGTTATCGATACTAGGAGGCGTTTTTCAGGTTATTGCAGCGAGACGAGTTTTGAGCAAGGGACGAAACTCACGAAACTCAACCTGCTCTGAACTGAAGTCATGACTGCACACGACTCTGTGCTGCTGACGCTGTGCACACACACAAATCAACGTGGGCGGGCATTTCTTCGGTATGGTTACGAGAAAATTTGCGACAACGATCACGTCATAACTGATTGCTTGTTTTACGTCATATGTTCGAAGCCAGTATACCAGTCGCGCAAAGAGAATATGATGACGTCACAACAGTCTCAGAGCAGTTCATCTGTGTCTTCCTCTTATGCCTGTGCTGTGCAAAAATGCACAATATAATAAATTATGTTGGAAAGGGTTCCATGACAGAAGCGCACACGACAAATGCTCACAATGACAAAAGTGCACACGACAAAACCGCACACTGACAAATGTGCACATTGACAAAACCGCACGCGACAAATGCTCACACAGACAAATGCGCACCTACTATTTTATCGTTTGACTGCGTATGTAAGATTTCCTGTAATATATTTTAGTAGTGTCTAGCTTTTAGTTAACTTTTATTACTTTCATTAGCTTTAGTTAACGTTTTACGATCTATATTCAGACTGAATCCATCTAATTAGAGAAGTCGCTTGGCAGCACTGCCCAGCACAAGATCCATATGCTTTACTGTTTCTACCGGCAGGAAATGAAAGAAATGACATGAAGAGGAGGGCAACTCCTCCTCATTGCACAATAAATTAACCAGAAGTCTACCTAACAGATGACACGAAAACAAAATAAATGTAGACAACAGTCCATCACTGTCTGTAGCTGCTGCTGCTGACGAGTTCACAGTTATCCACTCGGAAATATAGAAGCGATTCATCGTTGCTTATTATTAGGCTTTAGCTCTAGTTTATTCATAAAACCTAATTCTCAAACCTAAGCTGGAAAGTATATATGTGTGTGTGACGCATAAATATCTAATAATCCAAACCTATATACGAGTTACCAGGAAATCACGATATGAAAATAATGACTAAAAAAGAAAAAATGTTGCGATTTAAGGGAGCTATACTATTAATCGAACATACATTCATTTTACGGTATATTCTGCCTGACTGTCGTTCAACTGTTTTCATTTAAAAATGCGTAATTACTTTAAAATGCGCAATGTAACTTGGTTCGATGCAATTCCCAACACTTTAATATCATTTAGCTTTACAGGGACATTGCAAGATTCAGCATGTATGCGAACAGCAGACTAAGATGGATGAGCTAAAAGGGAATTAGTAAGAATGCTCTTTCTAGCAACTCTACTACTCTTGAGTTTAGAGGCTTGGAAGAAACAACCTTAAACTTGAACAATGACGTTATAGTGAACTCATTGCTGAAAATTATTTCAAAATCTATTTCAGCGCGGTGTTTGTGAAGTAGTGATAGAAGTTCACATTCAAGTTTCTCAGACTGTTTGAAAAAAGGTAAAACTATGTCAAATTGTACGCTCCTGAGGCAATTTATCACTATTATCATTCACGAAGTTTAAAAATCTTCTAATCTGGAAATGAAATAATTTGCAAGGGTAACCAGTTGACGACATAGTTGAAAACTTCAATCGAATACACCAATTGGCAGGATCAACAACTCAATACATATATTTAGAATGTATGCTTATTTTTGGCCTCTTCAGTTCCCGACAGCCGAATCACACGACCTCGCACGAAGGGTAATAGTTCGAGAACAGGGGTTCTTAACCTTTCTGGAGGTACCGAACCCCTCATCGGACCCTTCGTATAACAAGAAAAATAAAATGCACTTTTGTTTCACATCAGAGTCAATTCATATGTATATAATCATACACCATACCAGTGTGCAAACTGTATCATGCATTGTTTGCACACAAAATCACAGTGTTCGGAGAACATAATCAGCAAAAAGAGTGTGATGTCACGAAGCTAATGAGTGAGGTGAACTAAATAACCGAACACCTGAAACGGACTCACCGAATCCCTGGGGTTCAATCGAACCCAGGTTAAGAACCACTGTTCTAGAATTTCCAGAGAAGATTCTAGCAATTCTTTGTATTTGTAGTTTTTCAATTCGCAGGACAGTGCCATCTAGGGAGCAGCAGAACGAGAAAATAGTAGGTGCGCATTCGTCAATGTGCGCATTTGTCCGTGTGCGGTTTTGTCAAAGAGCGCATTTGTCTGTGTGCGTTTTTGTCCTGTGCGCTTTTGTCACTGTGCGCATTTGTCGTGTGTGCATACATCCGTTCACCGTTGGAAAGAACAAGCTTTAACAGCATTACTGTAGATTTGTTGATACCTCAGCAGCAGTGTTGACTCTTGAAGTTTAATTTTCCTTCTCTGAAATAAGTTCTCTTTTTGTTCTCAACTGTCCGTCTGAAGGTGGAGAAAGAATACAAATGTGACAACTGAAAAAATACGGCGAGAAAAGCAAAATAAAAGAAAGCGAGCAGTGGGAGCGTGTTGCTGCTGCTCTCCAGCCCCGTATCGCTGCTTTAATTAAAACACGCGCCTGCTATGCTCGGCTTAAGATTACTTAGCCAGCTTGGTATTAAAGTCACTTTATTTACTTCATTGTTTTTACAGCACTATTTTGTTTGCGTTATATAGGGCTTTTGCTGCCCGATACAAACGGTTCGCCTTTGGAACAAATGAAACAAGCCAGCGTCTCCGGAGTCTGGAATGCTGACCTTCTTTACAAAAAATTTTCCGAAATTAAAAAAAAACAAAGTAGCTGCTTCACGTATGCGGTTTTCGGTGGTACAATGTCACAGAAAATGTCCGTGATAGTTGCACGGATCGAGCGAGTAAGTGAAACATGCACGGCTGAAACCGTAGAGTTATTGGCAAAGGTATCCACATGGTAAGTCGGTCCACCAATTGGCACGGTCTATCTCAGTGTTAATGCAATATTTCAGCATTCTATGTAGAATGTGCTAGGCATAGACCTCTAGCGTAAGCACGTAGCACGTATGCCCTAATGTATAACAATTATACCATACAACTATACTAACTGGCATATTAAACCCAAAGTGTTCTCCACCAGCAAACTTTGACAATTTACCGTTATTATGATCGACATCCTTAGTAAATGCAGTTGCGTGGTAGCTTATCTGAAGTGTTGGACGTGGAGAAGCAGTAGCAATATTTTATGGTTAAGGAGTTAAAATATTTAGAACCTGGGGGTAAGGAAGGAATTTTGCAAAATATACCACGTCTACAATCTGTTATGAAGATCAGAGGAATGTACAAATTAAAGCAGTGACATTTGTGTTTTTGTATTCTCGGTGTAATTGTGACATGTATTCCGGTGAATCATAAACTACTGAATTTCGTAAGCTGAAATCAAACCATAAAATCTCCATCCGTTGGTTTTACACAGGAGATGGTCATTGTCCCAGCTCCTTCTTTTTTATGCATTATTACAAAATAATTATAGCTGCAAGTATTCAATATAAGTACTCTAAAATTTGTTTAAAATGCAGTGTACACATTTTAACAACACTATTGTCTACTTTTTAAAGAGCACAGTTTATCCATGCTGTGTATTTCAATGAAAGCTTTAAGTTTATTTCATTTAGCAAATTTTTTCCTGTCAAGATTTGATTACAGCAATAATTGTAACTTTTATTATTTTTATGCGATTTAAATATCGCCAGGGATTAACTAGAGGCATAATTTGATTCATTATATATTTTCTTATTGCTAAAATTAACTATTTGTATGTCATTGTTGAATATGGTAATATCTTCTCGAACCTATGGGGCATAATTCAATAGTAGATTCAGATCCAGTTCTAGATGTAGGCGCTCATTTTGAAGAACAGATCCATGATTACTTCGATAGCTACCTTTGTTTTTAGATGTCTTAACCAACAAGAGAATTGACTAATGAATCACAGTCAGTAGCTTTCACTAGAATTAATTTGATCATATACTAACTGCTTGTCTGATATACAGTAACACTAATTCTAATTTAAAAGTTTATAAACTACTAGCATCTATATATCTATCATTTAGTGAAGACCGATGTGTATTTATCTCTTTGTTTATTTATTTGTTTATTTATCTGTCCACTTCCTGTCACGCCTTATAATAATGGATAATCGGAAATTAGGCCAGGTTGCAGACGATAGTAAAAGTATACGGCAACTTTATATCTGAATTGAATCTACTTCTTTCATTGCTAAATTTGAAATCAAGGCACTGAAGTTATCTGGAGCTTCTATTGGCACTCTCATGCATTCAGATTCTTTGAATCGTACCCCAGATTATTTTGCATTATTTCGTTACATCAGCCCAAGGAGCTTTAGTAAGGAGGTAGCAACGGCTGCGGAGATTTCAAGATGATTTTTCCGGCATGGTTGAAGTCTGGCTGGTGCGATGATTGGCTGCAGGAATAACTGGAAGCCTCTTGCCGTTGAGAAGGTATGGCTGAGAGCATTGTTGAATATCGTAACAGGTTAACAAATCGCTTGACTATTTTGAGACATTTCTGCGTATCTCCTCGTATGACGTCAGGTGGAGCGACGAACGTCGTTGTTGCGCAAGTATCAATAGTATTCTTCATTCATTTATACAATTTTTTTTACAATGGGCTGGTGTTTGATGCTTGACTGTTTTGAACACTAAAAAAAAATTTGTTGAAGCTTCTTCGTTTTCCTAAGGATTCGGAGCAGCGAAAAAAGTGGGTTTTGGCAGCAAAAGAGTATACCAAGTTTTTGCTGTCACCGGTAACATCTACTGAACTCCAAACATTTTTTGCCCCATCAAAATGATAAACCACTACGTAGTAATTATGAGTAATTCAGTTTTAGTTCCAAATTTTCCCAAGTAACACCAGACAACACCAATTTTTCTTAAAGAAGTTTGAAAATTGAAGTAAAATCTTTCTTGCTGATGCTGTGAACGCATGTCTAGCAAGGCTGGCGCCAAAATTACGTTTTTCTGCAAAAAACTTCAAAGAAAATGGTATAAGAACGGTAAACTGCTTAGTTATGTGAAAGACAGCTTCGAACGGCTGAAACATTTGAAAATTATAGTTGCAAAATTACTCTTCTGTTTGACCATTTGTAATACTGTATTTTGATGAGAAATGCTCTTCAAATTACAAAATTCACAGGTACAATTCATATATTTAGAGTTACAATTACTTCTAGAGCGTTTAATACTCCTCCGGTAATACATATGCAGCTGTAGTTTTTTCTGCAAGCCATGATCTTCCGCGGTAATTTTTTGATGACGGAGTGCACTAGTATTCAAAATAATAATGTGATGATTACGGAATAAGCCAAATCAATACTTAGGAAACCGAAGCTATCTGGTTGTAATTGATTTTTTCGTTTTTCTACCTATTTGTTTGACATTTTATGGCCTTATTTCTAGCTAATAGATTTTTGCATCGCACAGTAAACAGCGGTGATTGTGCAAAAATGATAACCCTTCTTTGTTCTTCGTGGAAGCCCACGCTCACCGTATTTATAACGCAAGTAACACGCATGAACCAATTAACACAGCTTGCTATCTATCGCTCCAGCTGAGGTCACAGATGAAGAGGAATGGGCGAGGCTTAACACGCCACCTGTGCGTGAGTTAACCTGTTACGTAGTTCAGCCATGGCTGAGAGCTTGTGATTGGTGGGAAGGGAGCAGCCACCGAAGAGCAAAGAAATTTCTTGGCCAGCACAGCAAACTGTGGCTGGGCTCCCTCCTTCTATCAAACCTCCTTGCATCAGTCATTCAGTCGTTCTTTCAACTTTATTTCTATCGTTGACGAAACAGTTAGTCGCCAAGTAAAAAAGTTGGACCTGTAAGATCTGCTGACGTATTTCTGATAAAGAATCGAAATTAATATCTTGAGGAATGCTTGACTGACTGCAAGAAGCAATACCCAATCTCCCTGTCTGAGAAAGAAAAGAAGGGTTTCGCTGCTGAGGAAGAAGGGTTTCACTGTTTAGCAATTCTGAAGTTGTGAATGTTCATCTCTATGCTCCTTTAACTGGACAGCTGTATTAACGAATTGATGATCAATGAAAAAAGGTCATCGCAAATTCATCGCTGTCATTTTTGACAGCACGGGCACTCTAGTCTACAATATAAAAATTACCGATTTGTATTTATTTGTTTATTTACTTACTAGAGTACCCGTACTGATTCTTCTCATTCCTCTTTTTTTCCTTCTCATTTCTACAGTCCTTTATATCCTACTTACATAATGGCAATAGCCCATAGAGGGCCGGGGCGTAATTTCCGGTGTCTCTTTGGGAATGGGCCTGTTGGTTCGTCTACTGCCGCCTATCTAATCTAATCTACTGTCAAGAATGAGTGCGAGGATTTATGTAGACCCCATCATCATCTAACAAACTTCCGTAACTAATATCTTCCTAAAGAATAGGCCATCTGAAATTGTCATAAAAGATGAGTGCTCCCTCTGTCAATTCATCTATACCAGCACAATCGTCTCCCACCATAGAAGAGGTGCAGAAAAACTTTTAATTAGCAAGCAGGAAAGCATTACTGAATTAAATTAATTCCCTGCAGCGACCGATAAGCCATCAGTATATCTAATGCTTCCTCTTTAAGCAAAAATTCTCCGTCAAAGGAAGACAGCAAGCTGAAAGAATTGTGTCTGCTGCCCCGTGAAATATTATCGCTTCGTCTGTGCTCTGTGGATCAGCTACTGACTTTATGCGTCGTGAACTGAGAACAACCACATGTTTCGAAGCATGGAGAAAGTGCTAAGTATCAGATTCCATAACCGCGGAAAGAGAAGCCGAAAATATCTTCATCATTGTTTATGTCAAGAGTTGTTTCAAACAAGTAATATATCCAGATAAAGGGATAAGGATTCCACTTCTACCATCTTTTGCAGCCTGGTCATCGATCTCCATGAAAACGCTACTTAATTGTAAAATCTACAATCTAGCCTATTTCTCGCGTATCTATTTCTTTAAGAGCGTGACATGAAACGTATAGATACATAAATAATTAAATATACAACCGATCATTTTTAGTATTAGACCAGATTTCGTTATATGTTTATTTATTTATCTGTCCATTTTCTGTCACACTTTAGAAAATCAGAAGGCAAAAATTAGCCCAGGTTGGAAACTATGGTCGTAATGTCATGCTTTATTGAAAACTGAAAGGTAGAAAACAGGCCAGGTTGCAGATGATGGTAAATGTCTATCTGAATGCAGTTCTTTCTTTGTAAATGCTGAAGTCCAATCAATGAATATACATAGAGCTTCTCGTAGCACTCTCAAGCATCGTGATTTCTACACTCATCTCAGTTTCCATCGTTCATACTTCAGCTGCTCTGAGTTGACGCTAATACTCTAATTGAATACGTAATGAACGAAGCAAATAAAAAGATATTCTCTAGCGGTCAGCAGACTGGTAAAGAACAAGAGGATTTCTTGACAGCAAATAATTTGTTCAATTTCGGTTCTTTCTAAAACAAAACAACTTTTCATATGAGCAAAAAAGCTTCCGAGTTATATATGACATCAACGAGTATCTTGGATACAGAGCTCAGTATTTATTAAGAGCGATTTCGACTGCGGGCTAGAAAAGCATTGCTTCTCAGCGTTTCATGGATGAAAAGGTTGGCGTTGTTCAGCAAAATTTCGGCCTAGCACGCTTATCTGTTATGTTCTTTAATTTGAGTTGGCATTGGTAGTGCATCCTACATTAGGAAAATAATAACAAAATGATGATCAAAGAAGAAGGGTATCACAAATGCTTCGCTGTCATTTTTGACAGCGCAGGCACTCTAGTTTCAATAATGAATGCAGCCAAGCCACCAGGCGCTGCTGTCAGAGTTTCCTTAATATGTCTATCGATACAGGAAAATGCACAATAGTTTAGTATACGACAACAAAAATTTTTGGTGGAACGACCTTTGAGTTCAAAGATTGATGGAGTTTAGACGTAACACAGTAAAAAAGAAATTCTTACGAGTTCATTCATTAACGATAGAAACTTAGTTTTAAAAAATCTAAATGGTATGTGAAGTAACAAGCTAAAAGTAAAAATAGCAGCTTTATTCGCACAACCTAATACAATAATAAAATGTTACGTACGAGGTCGTTTGTAAGCTTAATTGGAAGTTTTCTGAGCATAATAAAACCCACTGAAATCGTGCAGTATGAAATTGGCCTGAGCATAAAATTGTAATGCACATCGCAAGTTAGTAAAGACGGTAAGAAAGAAGAAGATAGCAATACAGAACAAGCAAACTCAGTCGTAACTCTATAATAACAATCCTCTGAAGACACTCTAAATTTTTTTCGTAGATGCTGCGAGCAAACCTAATGTTTTGAGGTAGGGTATTTCAGAGCTGCGGTCCTGAGACGGACAATTTGCTTCTGAGAAACAACGAATTTATCCAGATGACATTTCGAGGCATTACCCCCAAACAAGTTTGCTCTGAATTATATTGGTATGGGTAGACCAGAGCATTGGAAAGATTTATCAAAACTTTTTCGGGAATATACTGGTCCAATCGAGTGAAAATCCCTACATATTCCTAAGTATTGTATCAATATGGCAATTGAACTTTAAATTGGTAACCACTACTGCACTCCAAAAATTTTGTTCATTCAACAAAGCTAGTATGTTGATCGTTAAAGGGTAACTGCACGTTTTTACCTTTATCATAGTAACGATGACTATATACCAATGTATGCGTTTTGTTTACATTTTATTAAGAAAGTCTGTTGCATACTGTCAATTGCTTAATTTGTGCGCTTTCGTCGTTCATGGTAGAAACAGAGGCTAATAGCGTGGTATCATCGCAAATAGCGCAGGCGTAAGTGCTTGAGAAACTTTAGGCAAGTCATTAATATAAACCAAATACAGTATAGGACCTAAAATTGAACCCTACGGCACACCAAATTTTAAAAAAAGAAATGGAGAGAATGTAGAATTGATGCTAACTCGCTGCTTGCGTTCCTGTAAATAATCGGATAAGAGTTTTAGTGGCAGACCTCTGACACCATATAACGAAAGCTTACTTAGCAGACTTGTGTGGTCTACAGGATTGGAAGCTTTTCTAAGCCCAACAAACGAACCAATGCAATGATCTATACATGAATTCAGTAGCAAAAGTTAGAATTTTTAGGTTGTATTTCCCTGCTTCAAATCAATAGTCACTGGTAAATATTACAGAAAACTCTTACCAACTAAATCTAGTATCACAGCACCGCTTCTGCTCACCCTTCACAATCCTTAGTGAGAAGATCTGGCCGGCCAGTTTTAGTTAAATCAAGGCTCAGCACCACTTCTGTCCACTTTTACAATTCCTAGTGAGGAGAACTGTCCCGCTAATATTAGCTAACTCAAACCTCACAGCACAACCTCATCCCCCTTTCCGTCTCCCAATTGTATATTCGAAAGACCCGACTATCCTGGAGCAAAAATACTCCAGGTTTCCTAATTAACTTGTCCAATCCATCAGGTTGGAGAGCAAATTTTCCGGCTCGCCCTGAAGATTACAAGAAAGGCTCGGCTGCAGATGAAAGCCAGCG
>LQNS02278080.1:7827510-7839620 GCA_001587735.2 Parhyale hawaiensis
ACCAGTCCTGGCGGGACCTAACCTCTGTTCTCGGAGGTAAAAGCTCATTGTTGGTTAGCTTTATGTACCCGTATATAGTGTTTTTTTGCCATTGTCGCCCTAGAGACACTACCATCACTTTATATATATATATATATATATATATATATGAAACGATGGAGGGGTTTAAGTTCAATGGACCTGATGAGGGGTTTCGGTATATTTTTAATAGCTAATGTAATATGCCGTAAGAGGGATTTAGGTGCATTTTTCGTAGCTAATAAAGGGTTCTAGTGTAATCGGCTTATAGTAAGTTAACCTAACGTAAACATACCTAACTTAATCCATCCGAACTTAACCTAGCAATATAAATAAAATAAAATTAAAAATAAAACGAGTAGCTCCCCTAACGTTCTAAATGAAAAATCTTTCAATGAAAATTCATTAGAACGTTAGCTCAGCCCCACCTTGCCTCTCCTAACCATACACAGCCAGTTTCCAGTTTTTGTATCGGAAAACGACATAGCAAGGTTCATAGATTTTCTCGTGCCGTTAAGTGCAATTTTCTCCCATTACAGCTATTGGGGGTAAATTTAATATGCTTATTGCCGTATTAAATAAAAACTGTCACAGTAAATGCCCACTCGCTATATATATGCATAAGTATATTATTCTTTGCAAATATTAAGAAAAAACATATTAAATATTTGCACGCGGACAAATGTAATCATATAATATTAAATAGATATACCATTCTCCTGATGATGGATAACTTGGACGAATCAGGTAGACCTGCTGTACGCGTAAGTGTAAGTGAAACTTTATGTTTAGATTGATAGATTAGGGCATATTCGATTGGCGCCAAAATTAACCTTGGTGGCTTGACTTATTTGAAACTTCACGCAGATGCGCTGGTAGCGACCCACTGCATAGAATTTCAAGCACTGACTTTCAATCGGTTCCCCTTCAAGAAACCCAATCTCACTCCGTATTATTATCATTAAAATTTCACGCTCGGGTCACCACGGACAGGTAATACAACCCAAATGAAGCATTTCGCAGCACCGGGTAATCCGGAACGCTGCTGAAGAATATCCAACAAAAAGCCATAAACAGCTGACTTAAACGCCTGCAGGCCAATACGAACGAAAGCCGATGACTTAACCTTAATCGACCAGGTCACGAAGCACTAACAGAACTAACTTGTTCGGCATCTAACATTCTCTTACGTGAAAGAGTGCGTGCCGACCTTAGCACGTGCGATTCTCCTAAAGATATTGAAGGCAAGGACAGTAGAATACAACCAATGCCTCTCATATAAAACATACAGAGTTCGACCACTCCTCTCCTGTGTGACAGGTTCACCATATCACTATCTGAATACAGCCTGCCTGCTTAACTAACAAGTCGGTCCAACAGACGCAATCACTTTCATCAGCTGAAGTCCAGACCGGTGAGCAATACTCCAACACAGGCAGTAAAAAAGCATCTGCGGACAACCTCACCGTCACCAAACACAGAATTCACCTTACGCAGGAACCCAATCTCACTGAAAGCACGTGACACCAGTCGATTAATATGCAGCTCAAAAGTAAGCTTCTCATCAACGATAACACCAAGAATTTCCAAGGAGTTAGACTCCTGAAGTAAAGTGTAAGCTATCTCCAGATGTGGATGCTGCGGTAAAGATATTTTCTTTAGACCGACTGACAATCATAGGCTTGGTCTTACTGGCATTTAGTTTCATACTTCAGGCCAAGCACCATGCACTAATGCGTGACAGATCGCTATTGAGAAACTGGACATCAGCACAGCATTTCGTATGCGAGGAACAGGTATCACTGCTATCAAAATGGAATCGATCGTCGGCATAGTTCATCATCGTGTTCTTCAGCGAAGAGAACATGTCACTAGTATGCAGAACGAACAACATCGGGCTAAGTACGCTACCCTGAGGGACGCCAGACTCCACAGCGACTGAGGCACTCAAAACACCGTCAACAGACACACTCTGCGTTCGCTCAGAAACAAAACCGCGAATGGTCGACAGAACCCTACCACCCACACCAAAGGACTCCAGCTTGGACAATGGACTCCTGTGGTTGACCCTGTCAAACGCCGCACGAAAGTCCAACTATATAAGGCGTGCCTCAGACCTACAACCTAGCGAAGACTGTAAATGGTGTGAAACCGATAACAATGCGTCACAACAACCCAAACCAGTTCTGTACGCTAACTAACCAGCAGGCAGCAAACCCGTAACTTCAGCAAAACGACCAAGCTTCGAGGTAACCATTTTATCAAACACCGACAAAAGGAGCGTCAGCGTAATGGGTCGGTAGTTGGCGACATGTGGCGGCACTGGACACATGGGAATGAGAGTAATAGCGTTCAAAGGGCTCAACGTCATCGCGTTGCTTCTAAAGCTTAGTTGCGACACACTTTAACTGACAAAACCAAAGCTTTTCTCTGAAATTCCAAAGTCAATCTTGTAAGGCTTAATTTTGGCGCCCAACTGAACATACAACAGAACTATTGAACATATTTTAGAATGTTGCAAATTTGATAAGGAACTAATAAGCAATGAGCTTAGCCATATGTTTACAAATACATATACCTACTAACATGCATGTAACACAAAGCCCTAGGGCTCCACCAAAGTTGTTTCTGGGAGCTAACTGAGCACTTATAAAATATGCTAAAAAACTTCATTGACGTGCAATACATTTTACTAAATATTATTATTTTATTGTTTTCTGCAGTTTGGCTGCAAAATCTCTAGTAAGAGTATTACGGTTGCAGCTCTGGCACACATGTTTGTTGACACTGAGAACAATTGAAAATTTCCCATTTGTGACAACATGACGAGGAGTGCTATCCGGCATTTCCTTGGAAAATTGTCTGCAACGCAATATATGGTTTATTATAAATATACCCCGAGTAAATTAATCTGCAGTCAATTCATCGAACGGTAATTTAATCGAATAGTAAATGAAAGTGAACATTTACCATTTGTTCACTTGAATCACAGAGCACTCAAACAATGAGGAGCCACTTGCCCAAAAGGGAGATCTCGGTTCCCTAATTTGGGCCTGCACAGTGACGCAGACGCTTCTTTCTATGTTCCCTCAGTACTTTGTCATACTTTTTTCGGCTATTTGACTTGATTCTTTTGCATTCAATAATTAGTGGCAAACCTGTGCATACTTCTAAACTTCTATATGCAACAAATCCACAAAAATATTCAAACTAGAAATATAATTACGTAAAGCAACTGTATATGACATCCTTCGTTATTTGCAGTAGAGTAAAATTATTTCGCATTAGTTACTGAACTAAACAGTCTCATGTTGTAGAACTGAAGCTTCTCAAATTCGGGGTATGCTCGATTTGTAATAACAAGTCAAGTAAACAGCTCATGAAAATGATAATGAAATTTATTTGGTATACGGACTAAGTGAGAAAATGAGAACAGACAGCGAAGCTGAAGGATGAGTTGGGGCAGCTTGCAGCCATGAAGTGATAAAGCCCTTACAGCTGTGAAGTGATGAAATAATGGCCGCCATGAAGTGATCAAGCATTGGAAGCAATAAAGTGGCATAACATTGGCGGCCGTGAAGTGATCTGAATGATAAAGCACTGGCCGCCATGAAGTGATATGGCATTGATAGCAGTGAAGTGGTTTAGCATTGACAGCCGTGAAATGATCTAGCATTGGTAACCGTGAAATGATGTAGCATTGACCGCCCTAATGTGATCTAGCTTTGGTAGCAGTGAAGGGATACAGCATTGGCGGCCGTATATTGATCTAACATTAGTAGCTGTGAAGTGTTATAGCATTGACAGCCTTGAAGTGATGTAATAGTCATTCATTAAATGATATAATGGAGGAAACTATGAAGTAATGTAGCATAGTCATCCATTAAATTATTATGTAACGTCGGCACCCATGAAGTTATGTAACGTAAGCAACCATGAAGTAATTAAACATAGTAATCCATTAAATTATGCACTGTATAGGCAGCCATGATGAGATGTACCAATAACATATATTTACAACGTGAAGTGTTATAACGTAGACAGCCATGACGTGATGTAGTGTCAGAACAACAATGATGTGATTAAACTTAGGCAACCAGTAAGGGATGTAACATAGACAGCCATGATGTAGTGTAGCGTAGGCAACAACAAAGTGGAGTAGTATTCCTAGGTAGTAATGTGAAATGGCATGGTGCAGCTGTAGATGGTGCCAGTAATAAAGGGTTGTATCAGCACCAAAATGTGATTTTAATATCCTTTAACGGCTGTCCTGGTAACTTTATGTTATGGTTAATTATGCATTTGTAGTTCATGGCTACTAATGTGGTTTCACTCTGTAGTTTTACTGCGGGTTTACTAAGGCATTTCAGTATTACGGGGTTTTCTTAACCTTTTCTTTTGAGACTATAGGGATGATCGAGCTTTACTGAGAGCTTTACACAATTCAGATTCTGAGGTTATTGCTTCAAATCCATCGATGGAAAGAAAACTCAACTGTATGTGATATTAAAGTACATTACATGTAGTACCTATGTGCTAATTTTTTCTGTAAAATTTTAAGATTCCTAGAAATTATGATGAATTTTTCAATTATTCCTGCATTTCGAAAGTATGCATTAATTGCCTACTGAAGATTGATAGTTAATTTAAATTCCCTGCCCTGCAATACATTTCTTACGCTAAGACGAAGAAATTAAGCGTTGTTTGAGGTCTCTGTGATTATTAGAACCCATTTTACTGACGCATACGTAAATCGGCCTCGAGGTCCACTTGCGAAAGAACCGATTTCAGTGAGCAGTCAAGGGATGATGTGGTCTATGGTTGAATTTATCACTCGGTGAATTTACGTTTCGATGAATTTATCGTCGATGAATTCACTCACGATGAATTTCTGTCTTCCGCAATAAATATTTCAGAATCTTCTAAAAAGACCAACTGGAATTCTACTTTACCGCATGAAATTATTAGGTTACGAAATCATAACTATGTCATCAACTTCTAAACTGGCCAACTATGCTTTACGGTATCAACTTACATCACCAAACTAGAAGTATTTTTCTGGTGCCCTCCGAAGTGGGCCAAACGAAACTCTACCGCAATAACTTACATCTTCAACCAACAACTATTTTCCTATAGTACGCTCTGAGGTAACCGAGCTAAAGTCTACCTTACCACTTTATATCACCAACCAATCATCATCTTCCCAGTACCCTCTGAGGTGGCCGACCTAAACTCTACCACACTAACTTGCCATATCACAACTATACAAATATATTAAGGTCCTCGCTGGCATTCCTCCTGAACTCTCAATTCCCAACTCCAAGGCGACAACATTGGAGCGAGCCGCAATGTGTAGGAGCACCGATGTTCTGCATTATGTATGCTTGTCACATTTGCTGCGTGGCACGATCTGAACATCAGGCGCTGATCCCCAGGAAATGAACAGCTGGCCTCGGCCTTCGCAGGCGACCAAACGATTCGTCCGCCGGCGGTGATCGCAATGCGAATATTTTTATATTGTGGAGAGCCGTTGAAAAGCGGCTCACGTCGCTCAAATTCAAGCGTGTTTCGGTATACTATGAAAAATATTACAAGTGTTTGGAAAAGATCAAAAGATTTGCTTGCAGCTGAGTGAAGTGCGAATACATTNTTTTATATTGTGGAGAGCCGTTGAAAAGCGGCTCACGTCGCTCAAATTCAAGCGTGTTTCGGTATACTATGAAAAATATTACAAGTGTTTGGAAAAGATCAAAAGATTTGCTTGCAGCTGAGTGAAGTGCGAATACATTTTTGCCTTGCATCTCCACAAGTATTTTCCGCTCCATAAGATTTTTCATTTCAGGGAAATAGATTTAAAACATGCGCTAGTCAGTGACGTATACTTGTCGTAATTTTGTCTGAAAATTTAGAAAACATACACATGTAGTACGTCCTCGTTATTACCTCTGCCAAGGAGGTTATGTTTTCGTCAGGTCTGTCTGTCACCAAGATAATTCAAAAAGTTATGAACGAATTTCAACGAAACTTGGAGGGATTATTAGGTATATGAGGAGAAACAGATAATTAAATTTTTGGCGAAGATCTGTTCGTCCCTTTGTTTGTTTGCCTCATTTTTCTTAATGCCATAACTTAAAAAGTTATGGACAGGTTTTTATGAAAGTTACGAAAAGTAAATGACCAAATTTTTGGGATGATCTGTTCCTTCATCTGTATGTTGCTATTTTTAATTTTATGCTGGTTAGCAAGTTATGAACGGATCTTTATGAAATTTATAGAAGTTATAAGTAATGTGAAAAGACATAAATGATCAAATTTTAGTGATGATCGGTGTGTCTGTTAGTGAGTTTGACTAATGTTTGTTAGGATGTTTGTAAGCAGCATAACCCAAATAAAGTTATGAACGGATCTTCAAAAAAATACTGAAACTGTTAATGCTGTTAAAAGGCACAAATGATTAGATTTTGCTGTTGATACAAAGAAAATCATGGTTTCAAAACCAATTTGTATTTTTCGTTACCGTTGCTTTACTTGGCGGAGATATGTGCTCTCAGAGTGCTCTAGTTTATAAATTGTTTTTTCTTATTTTCTTAGCCTCGTGGTTGTACTGGGCAAAGTTTAAGCTATAGGCAAAAGTTTGGCCATTTTGGGACAGTGGCTAAAATCTACGCAGATAATTTACAGCTATTCGTCTGTTTTTTTTCTGACTGGACCTCACAGTTAGCTACGTCGTAAAATATAAGCTAGGAACTTTTACGGTATTCTCTTCCTAGCAAAAATTTTTAAAAACGTTTTTATTTTTTGTTGTGAACCACAACTGTGCCGGTGCAGCATAATTAATTTTAGGACATGTGTTTGAATTTGAACGAATTCCCGTGCCTGTCTGAAAACATCATCTATATTACCTGCAGTCAAATTCGATTACACCTGTGCCCCACATTTATATGCAGCCTAATTTTCTTTGACAACGAATACATTGCTGAAATGAAAATAAGCCTGAATTTGCTATTTACGGAACGGTCCTCAAAACTTTGTGACTATGAACAAAAGAAAAATAGGATGAGAAATAACCAGTTAAAACGAAAGAAATGGGGAAAATATAGTGTATAACCGCTAAGGTTTTTATCATAATCTCACAGAATTATTTTATTTGGTTCGTCAAGGTCATGGCTTTGTTTTCTCTCGACAGCCTCAGGCGTCTTCTGCCAGAAGCGCAAGATTAGGTTTCGGCTACCTCTAGCGTAATGGGTTTGTAATTACTGTTTAAAATTTGATGCATAGAGTGATGAACTGAAAGAGCTCAATGAAGTTCTACATAAGTACAGTATAGCTAAGTGAATTAGTTTATTTCGGTCGTAGTGTGCGAATCCAAGAAGCACTGAAGTCAAGAATTTTCCAGCACACTTGAAGGGCACAAAGATGTTATGGATGCCCAAACCAAGTCCCATATTTTACTGCGGTGACGCTAAAGTGGACCAGTGTTGGATGGCTTACATTAGCATTGTATAGTAAGCGTTTGACCCGAGGTAACGCGACGCGCTGAGCCATTTGTCTACTAACTGGAACAGAACAATAGCAAAGTTCGTCAGTGGTATCTCTGACCCGTATCGTCCAAATTTTCCCCAATCTAATACCGATGAAAGTGTCACGGTATTACTAAATAAATTTACTCACGCAGGGATAAGCAAAATTAAAATATTGATGATTAGCTAACCAAGGAAGCTTACCCAGTTTCATGATGCATTGTTTAATAGAAAAACTCAAAAACGTTTTGAGGCAGCTAATAGTTCAGAACCTCCATGTGTGGTAGCAAGTGAAAGCTACAAGGTTTAGTGCATTAAGTAGGCGAATTACTGAAAATTGCAAGCACTGTCCTGTGGAAATTCTTCCGTTTAACTCCACTAGTGAGCACTCATCTTGTCATAAGGACCCTTTCGTTAATTATGCATAGCAAGTCTATGTCTGTAGACTGTTTTTGTCCATTAGGTCAGATTTTTAAGCTATGGCGTTGGATTACTGAAGTTCATCAGCGTTATCTCCCAAGATCGCCAATTGGGACTAGCCAAGAACGTTTCTGTTTACCAGGACTACTTCTACGAGAATGTCCATGCTCAGGAGCTCATATGCCGGACGTGCTAAGTAGATGTTAGTTGCAACTCTGACATTAGCATCATCTATTCAGCAGCAACTACTGCATGCAAATAAAGCTCTATATTTAATCTAGTCACGAATTTTAACCATTTGTCGAATGGGCCAAAGCTAGAAAGGCAGTTCTGTATATGAACTAGTGAAGCACTCTGAGAGAAAATACCTCTGCAAATCAATGCCATGTGAACAAAATATTCTAATTAGTTTGTCATCACCTAAATTATTCATTTATTCATCTTAGTATTCCTTGCACTGCTCGAAAATTTCTTTAAAATCTATTCATAATTTTCGGAATTATTTTGCCACGAAAAACAGGTAGATAAGCAAACAAGCAAACGAACGGTGGAGCGGATCTTCACCAAAAGTTAACCCTCTGTTCCTCCGAACATACCTGATAATCCTCGTTTGGGGGGGGGGGGAAATTACACAATAAGCCAGCAAGTCGTTCAAAACGCGGCTCAGTGAGTAGCCATGGGCTCACACCGCACGCCGTCCTGCAATCATCTCTACCACCAGCCACAGATGCTCCTAGCTGATGAGTCCTTTGATCTCCTAAGCAGGCAGTATTTACTGCAGGCTCTAGTTCCCGGCCACCTATCACATGACACGGTCACGCTGAAAACGATCATCGTGATATGATTTATACCCTGGTGTCTAAGTGTCGGCCTTCACTGTCTCACTTGATGACTGATGGCGTCGTCTCGGCCTCTACTGTTAAGGCGGCTGTAGCGTCTGTCAACAGTGAGGTGTTGGCCTCCTCCATTACTGGGCTGGAGGTCGATGAAGTGCTCAGCACCCGTACCTCAGCATTTCCCCGTCCGAGTCAACTCTACCTGGCCCCTTCCGCAGTCGAGGTCAAGCCAATGTGTGGCTGTGGCCTCCTACAAGTACAGAATCGGACTTGCAGCCTCTCCACAGTGTCCGTTCTGTGATGCGGTAAAGCAAACAGTCTCCCATCTATTTGTGTACAAAGCGTTTCCGACGCCCTCTCTCTTGTGCATATCTGGGAGGACCTCCGCGGCGTCTCTGTCTTTCTTTCATCTCGCCCCTCCGTTGCCTATCTCCCTGTCCTTCCCGTCCCCCTTCAGAGCCAATGTAACAAAAAAAAAAAAAATAACTTAAATGCCTCGTGGCGTAAAACCATCATCCGCGGTTGGAGCAAATTTCATTGTTGTCATTTTTGATGGCCAGCTAATCTTAGTTTTTTTTTGGCGGGGTCACATCGAGGACAGCCAACCAGACTCCCTGCAAAAAATTCATGAACATAGCTCAACTCCTTCTACCTGTTTTTCGGTGGAAAGCAAATTTCATCGTCGTCATTTGTTATTTGTTATAGCCAGTTAATCCTAGTTTTTGTCATGGGTCACATCTAGGACAACCCACCTGATTCCCTGCAAAAAATTACGACTACTTCTCAACTCCTTCGACCACTTATTGGGTGGACAGCAAATATATATATTTGCATATACATATATAAATATATATAAAACAGGTACAGTCAGAGCACTCATCCATAGAGAATTCAAGATTTGCTCAACTTGGAAAGCATTTCACTCATCAATTATGCAGCTCAAACAAACACTCATAAACAACGGCTACAGTAACTCATTTTTTGACGACATTCTGAACAAGCACCTGCAAAGAAAGGAACCACCAGAAACAACAAAAAATCGCAGTGCCTAGGAATTATATTACCAGAACTAGATGTCACCGGCCTACAAAACAGATGAGCGTGTCCTCAGATCCATCATCCATAATAACATTACGTGCAGGAATCCTGATGACGAAATCAAACTCATCGTATATTACAAGAACAAGAAAACCTCCCAGCTTCTGATGGAAAATAGTCCACCACCTCCTCCAGAACTACAGCAGACGAATGTCGTATACGAATTTATGTGCACTGTTGGAGATTGTGAACTCCATCCTAAATTGTACATCGACATTACCACCACGACGCTATCCCGGAGACCAACGATGCACCTGCAATCAGGAGGCCCTGCCAATCACTCAAGAAACGTTCACAATCGACCTATCACCGAAAAAACACTCGTGAATAACACTAAAATTCACAGTAAAAATAGTGATAATCACCGTTTGCCAATCGAGGAAGCAATTCTCATCCGACTAAACTATCCATCCATAAACTTCCAGTTCACCGGTATCTGTAGAAGGCTGCAACTTCTTGGAGACAATCAGCCCCAACGAGATAGGGAACAACGGGCGGCCAACATCTAGAGCGCTGCTTGGCCGCCTGGTCTCCCATCTCGACCAATGAGAGACAACGCTTAACGCACTCACCGCCCACCAAGGTGACGAGAGGACCTTCGCAAACACAGCCAGCAGTATCATTATGAGCTGAGCTCTTTACCTCAAGCATGGAAGGTACCGCACCACCTCCAGCAACACTACCACCTCTTCCTGAAAATGACTACAGAGGTAGTCGAAACGTTGAGGCCAACATTGGAGAGCTACAGCACAGCATCGGCAATGATGATTGTGTAAAATGTTTTCGAAACCTGGAAAGAGAACTGGGTAACGCTGAGTTCTCTGTAGCCTTCAATAAAACTTGTATAGCTGAAAAGCTGCTTCCAAAATACACTAAAATATATATACTTAAATCTTCAACGAAAACATTATCATCTTTCTCACTTTGTTCGTGATAATAATAAAATACAATTTTTTGCCTAGTGAATTAACAGCCGTTTCGCATCGCTTCCGTACCAAGTACCAATACTCCAAAAACATTAAAAACCACTTAAGGCTGGCTCAGATATTTGCAAATCCACATGGCCGAACAAAGATCCCGGAAACGAATTCCATGCCAATTTAGATCAGGCGATAAAACGCAGATTGAATTCAACAAATCTGACACCTAACAGTCACCGATATAAAGGTATGGGCGAAAGAAGCTCATAATATGTTCATCCTAAGACACTGAAAGGAGGAGGAATATTACACGGTATATTATTTCAACAAAAGAAAGCGCCAAGAATTACGCACTGAGAAACCCTATTATCTTCTCTCCTCCAAATATCGTAGCGAAAAATAAAGAATCCTCATGTACGGGTTTTCAAAACTTTACTACGAGACATGGAAGTAATTCGCCAGGCTTATGCTAAGAGGATTTGCTCGGAAGAGCATATCGGGGCCGCGAAATTGCCAAGACATTAAAGCTTGTAGCTGCCTGCCTTCATCCTTCGTTCCCACATTGTCTCTCGTTCCAAAGTGGAATCTGGGGCTTGCTGTAGTTGAGGAGGTAGTTCTGTGGTTCAGAATAGTTATTTAAGGCTAGAACTCGAAGCGTTATACTCTGCCTTGGGTGACGGGTCTTGTTCTGGTTTCACGTACTTCTGTTGCTTGGAACTTAGTCTTCAGCTCGAAGCGTTGATACTTAACGTCGGTGGAATCAACACTCTTGCATTAGCTGTAGCTCTGAGGGTCAAAATATAATTCCATAACAGACGTGAGGTATGAATCTTTTGCTGCTTGAAGCATCAAATGTTTTTCCGTCAATGGTTATCAGGAAATTCATGAAAGTATCTGAAATACAAGGAAAACATATCAGATTTGTTTCGAAGCGAGTAACAAGTGTGATCGTAACTTAGGTTTACCTAAAAGTTGATGCAATATTTTATTATTACCACACTTTATTATTTTGGTCGCTACTCTTAGGTAACATTCTTTCCTTATCCAATATGAGCAACAGATGTTCTTTGGCCATTAGAGAGAAATCTTATTTTCTTAACTTCCCGGGATAACGCACCTCGTCAAAACCAATATTTTCTTAATAACGTAGGAAATTTAAAAATCCTTTGATCTTCCAAAAGACGAGCCTATTTCGGTGAGCCCGGACTCTGTCATTGTCGAGACTTTCCGCAAGCTTTCTTTTCTCGGGGATAAATCGCCTCCAATTGGCCTTTGTTGCTGCTTAATTGAAGATGAAA